>WAAE01022856.1:0-72227 GCA_013400495.1 Nicator chloris
TTTAGTTTTGTTTTTTTTTAATGTTGGTTTTCATTATTACTCTGCCTAGCTATTTTGTATGGTGTTTGGAGATGTTAATGAATCATAGCAGCATGGTAATTTCAGACGGATTTGGTGAGACATCCAGCATGTTCGTGCCTGTTAGCTGCCTGCTTGTGCTCCAGCCAGCCACAGGATCGCACCAGTCTGGCATAGGAAGAAATAGCTTTACCTTGTACTGTCTTACATATCTGCTGAGTGGGTCAGTCTGACTTCTTTCTTTCCTTGGCTTCCTTCCTTCCTTCAGCTTTCACTCTGCTGTGCCTTTAAAATGCACCAGAGAGGGTATAATACCAGTTTTACAGAACAAAAGGAGAAGAGGTGAAATGATTTGACCACCTTCAGAAAATAAGTAAAGCAAGAGACAGAAAACAAATTTGTTAATTCCCACATAGAGTCAGCACAATCCCCATCCTGACACTTTCTCTCTCAGACTTTTACCATTTCTTTCCCATAGATGCTTGAACAAAGTTTCAGGACTTTGAACTTCCTTCTGCACTGCTTGACCTCAGTGTTTTCCTGTAGTAAGCAGAGTGGTTTGAGATACCTAGATCTTTTGAGCTTTAGCTGCCTTTTTTTCTTTGTTTAGCTACAATTTAAATACCAGCCAAATTGTATTAGAATTGTTATTTACCATGACTACTTCCAACTAACTTCAGCTGCTTTCTTGCAGGCTAATAGACTTTGCTTTGAGAGCGAAGTCTAGTAACTGATGTTTCCTTTTCAGGGTAGATTTCATTCCTGCTCTTAACCTGTTCACCTCCTCAATAGCTGTATCTGTGAAACCACGCTGCCAGTTTAAGATTAAAGACTTCAGACTTACCTCTGTTATACTGGATGATCATGAAAAGCTTTCATTTCACAGGTCACCAAAAGTGTATTTAGCAAACGTGCAAATGTCCCTTTGCAAAAGAAGCTCAAAAGGGACAGAAATTATAGGGGAAAAGGAGTCTTACATCTGTAGATGGCTTTCCAGACCACAGATTGGTCAATGTTTTTGTGGAAGTATTACTTGAAGGTGACAAACAGTAGGTTTTTTTTCTCCTCAACAATGTCTAGAAAATAAACTGTATAAATTCCTTGACAGTAGGAGTGGATTAGATTCACCAAATTCAGAACTTTGGTCTTTATGTGCACTTGTTCCACAGTCGCATGTATTTTGAATGTGAGTGCCTGACATCTCTAACTCAAATGAAATGCTACAACTAACAATCAGAGCATGCAGCAGTCAAGAAACTAACAGGCTGAAGTGCAGCTATCATCACCTCAGAGCCTGTCACTTTGAGTACAAAATAGGCACCTAAGGCTAGAAATTGCCTGATCAACCTAGCATTTGTGTTGATGCACACATGTGTCTCCAAATGTTGTGGGGCAGCATTTTCTAGCCAGTTTTTGGGCAATTTCCAATAATCTGAACTTGTGAAAGAATTTTTATATTTGGATGTTGCACCGTGTGCTGCACAGTGGAGTGATACAGTTTGGGTTTGGATTTTTTTAAAAATTTTTTTGGCTCAGTTAAATGCTGTCTTCTATTTCAGACTCTACTTGTATGAATTAGTGTACCTTTTTAATGCATAAAAATGGCTTCATAGTTAAATGTTTACCTTCCATGTAAATCTAGTACTTTACTTGTCTCTTTTAGTGGTTGTTGTTCAGAGGGCAGAAGAAAAAGGGAATAATGAAGTCTCCATTTTATGTTTAGCCAGTTATCCAAAACACTTTGCTTTATCTAAAAGCTTCATGCTTTTCACTAGCAAGATCCCTCAATCAGAATTTGATCTTTAGACATGATTTCCAAGAATTACTTTACAGGTGACTCTTTAATGTCATTTAATAGATTTCTCCATCAATCTTAACTGATATTCATAATCTGAAAAAGAAAAATTGACAATTGAAGAGCTCTTTTACACTTCTACAGTATAAATGTGACATAACTCATTCTTTCAGCGTTTATGGTGTGGGTTTTTTGTTTGGTTTGGGTCTTTTTAATCCTTTGCTAAAGTTAAGCTGAAGCAGTGTAAACAAGGTTTCCAGGTAATGGAGTGAAGTTCAGTGTTTTACTGCAGTGATTAAGATATAGAGTGTTCTATCATGCCTGACTGTATTGTGCACTGATTTCCTTTCATTCCCAGATGTGAATTCTTACCATTTGCCTCTTCCACCCACTCCAATTATCTCAGCTAAAGTAAAGTTTCTAGAATCAACCATATTGTTTCATGATTGTTCTAAAGAAGAATTAGAGTCTCCCTTCTTGCATGTTTGGGGCACCTCAAATAAATAGCAGGTCAAATTACTAATCTATTAGTTCTTTGTCTGCCATGGTATGCACAGTTAGTCATGAAATATTCATGCAATTCAGAAGAAAGCTTGGGGGGGCGGGGGGCGGCGTGCAGGGGGGAAGGCAGCTCCTGAAATAAAACCGCAGTATCATAAGGTCAATCAGCTCGCTGCTTTTAGATTCAAGCGCAGGTCAAACCTTTCATCCTAGAAACTTTGCCCAAGAATTATTTACTTTCAGCTGTCGAGCTTGTTAAATGATTACCTAAGTCTGTAGTGTGCTTTTTTTTTCTTCACAGGAAGGCTTTTATAAATGACTTTTTTCCCTAAAGGATTACATTTTTACAGTACATGGTTCTCTATATGTAAGCTTTTCACAGAAGTCCTAATCCGACTTCAAATTAAATCCATTGGTAACTCCTGTTGACTTCAGTCCGAACAGCAGAGTGCCTGTCTGTCTTCATGCGTTTAAAGAAAGTCCATTCAGCAACAGAAAGCACATTCAATGACACATAAGATTACTAGGTTTAAAAGAATATGATGTTGCATATGCACATAAATCCGAGATGTACAGTAGTTGGGCTTCCTACCCCATCTTCTCACTTAGCCTTGGATAGTGAGCATATGCATAATAAAAGAGGAGATAATGTACATTTTGAATAAAAAAGAAAAAAAACCCTTGTGTTATATCTATGCAAAACCTATGCTAATATTATGTTCATTATTATAATATCACAGTACCTTCTTCTGTGTACTGGTGACACTATTTCTGTTCTTGTGCTTTCTCATCAATGTGAAAAATTTGTAAGGGAAGGCTTCAGTTTGAGGGTGATTTTTCCTCTTTAAATACACGAATGTGTTAGGGAAGCTGAGAAGAACCCAGCTTGTAATCTGAAACAAAAGGTGACAAGGTTGACTCCAAGGCTGGTTGAAGGAAATTAATTCCACAGATTCAGGCTGATGCTTGTAGAAGCTCATGTCTTTTTCCATTATGCCAGATGAACAAAGCGTTGCCTGTCATTTTTACTTCAGCAACTCGTTTATTTTGATTAATCTGGTTAAAAATTTTGGAAACCTTGCAAATTACCACCTGAGGTTCTGATTTTATATTTATTTATTTCTATATTTACATAAATATATTTATAAATATATTTAAATATATTTATTGATTTTATATTTATATTACACTGTGATGCGCAATGCAATGACTTGTAGCCACTTGCAGGTGTTTAAACATGTCTGGATTTTTGACACAGTTCAAGACAGAAATGACTTTCTTATTCAGGTTGGAGACTCAGACTAATCAGAAACACTGATTGAGGATACATAAAATTGTGGAGTTGTAGGGTATTGGCTAGAAAGAACATTTAGTCCAAGATCCCTCTCAAGGCAGAATAGTCACTGGGCCTGCTGTAGTTTTGTCTAAGTGTATTCTGAAAACCTCCAAGGATGACAATTTCGTCAAACCTATTCCAGGTTCTCCAGGGTGGCTTCTTGCTAGAGATATTTTCCCCCAAATATCCAGCCTGAATCTCCCAAGCCTCAATTTCCAGTTGCAGTTTGTTTTCCCATGTTACACTATTTGTTACCAAGTTAAGAGATTAACTCCATAACTGCCCTTGAAATAGCTGTAGGCTGCTAGAACCTCCTATTGCCTCTAGATAAGCCTACACTAAACACATTAGAAAGAACAAAATATTCCGCAGGCATATTTTACTGTAGTAGAAAATATATTCTGTTGCACATGTCACATATACCCATCACCAGTGGCTGCTGAAGCTGATGAATCATAGTAAAATAGAAGCATGATCCATAGCACATGAAATTTCCACTGGCTGCCAGCCAGCGTTTTTCTTGAACAATTTAATGCTCCACCCTGTAGCAGGATACCCTGCCCAGCAGCAGGATCAGGAAGTGAGACATGGTTTTGTTTTTTGAAAAAGAGCCTTCACTGGCATGAAAAGAAAACTTGTCTAAATTCAACTAACTTTGTGCATCCTCCAGCGGAACTGACACATTCCCATAACCTGTTCATTTTTAGTTAATGATATGTGCAGCCCTTCAGTCTCACTCCAAGTTAGAGATGGAAGAGTCATGGGGAAATGGAGTCTGGTGTTGGATCTACCTACCTAGTTTGTTATTTTTAAAGAATTGCATTAAACACCTTTACATTACCCATTTGCTGACAGCACCTACATTGTTGTTGCTGTGACGTTTATGGCAAAGTAGAAAGTAGTTCAGTAAAGTCACCAAAACTCTGGTTTAAAAAGATTTGCCACATAACATGTCATGTCACCAGAAGAATGTAAATTTTTTGTCCTACTGTAAATCCCAAAGAAGTAAATGCAATGAAAATTTTGGTATTCTGAAGTGTTAAATTTATCTCAAAATACTGCACTGTATTAAAATGTTGAAGTTAAAAATATTTGCAGTATGTCTTGCTCTTAGAAAACTGAGCTGGTGAAAGAAATGTTTTCTGGATTATTTAGATACTGCTTTTTTCATGCAACAGAATTGTTCCGTTCTTGTACCATTGCCTTGACTATGTTTTGCAGTAAAGCCTATGTAAAGCCTATATTGTATTGTGCAATTTAGGATTTTTAATGGGAAATATAGGGTTTTTTGTGAGGATATGGGAAAAAGCATGGTACACTTTAAAAAGTTTACTTTGTATGTGGTTATACAAACAATTTCCTTCAAGAAGAAGCAGGCTTAGGAGATTGTTGAAGTCTATTTCATATCTGAGTCGACTCATAAATGGAGGTGCCATTGACTTGAAAAGTGCTGTGCAACCTGTTTCTTTGCAGTCTTCTGCTGGGCTAATGAAATAAAGATGAGGTGCCATGCAGCCCATTGAGATCGAAGTACCCAATGCTGTTCTCAGTTGCACGTGACATTGGATAATGGCTGCATCAATCCCTGCCATTGGGGAGGTTGTGGGGAGACCTGCACGACAGTCCCTGTGGGAGGCTGCAATGCTCAACTCACTGCTGAGTGGGACACTCCTTCCCTGGATGGTGCTGCTGGCACACTGAGTCCTAGGCCCTTGTGTGGACTGTCTCTCAGAGCTGGGTAGATCCTGCCAATAAAAGATTGCAGATCAAAACACGAGTGATGTGGTTATGTCACACAGTGACCCCTAAACAAGGATTGTTTTGGGTATTGTCTAACAAGCATATCCTGCAAAGCCAAGATGAGGTGCTGCCTTCTGTTCTGTGCTAGTTTTTATTCCACGTTTATAGAAAGCTACTCCACTTGGAGTAAGTTCTGTTTAAATCATTTGGAGGATGCAGACTCCTGACTCCTGTCAGAGGCAGTGGGAGAATTACTGGTGCACGTGCATAGAAAATTTCTGCCTCACTACCATAAATAAACAGAAACCCACCATGTATTGTCAGGGATTTGTGTGTTAATCATCACATTTTTCAGATAAATCTGAGACATATCAATAAAGAAGTATTAAATCTACAGATGAGGGCAGGAGCACACTTGATTAATGATTGTAATGATTCTTGTCATTTGTGGTTGGGATCTGGAAAGGGCACACTGGTAAAAAATTTACGTAATACTCCTATACTTCCCTTCCTTGTCTTAGATGGTTTTTCTCTGTTAAGAGGTGAGAATAGCAGAATATGAAACTTGGGAATATATGTTGCTGTTGGACACAAAAAAAGACGGAAGACTCCAAGTTTCAGAAGGCTATTCTCTGGTTTATTAAATAAAACACACCATTTTTATAGATGGTTCTGATACAGCTGGACATGATTGGTCCTTTGATTAACACCCCTTCACCATCATTAGCTAATTAGGAACAACACCCCTTTGTAAACATGTTGTACACAAGCTGGGAAAACGGCAGGTGCACAAGATTGTTTAAATTCTTTCTCACAGTTTCACAGACCAGTGTTTTGGGAAAACTTCTCTCTCTCACAGGCCTTACTGCTGCTCTCAGCAGCAGCTAGCAGGTCAAATCAGGCCCACAAATACAGGTCTATATTCAATGCTTGATATTATTACAGAATATTTAGAAATTGGTCTTTGTTCTTTATTGTTTCAATGGTCAAGTCTAAAATAAAAGCTCTGCACTAGAGATGAGAGATATGACTTACTTTCCCAGCTTTTCTACTAATTTCCAGATTTCTGATAGTGCTGAGGTCTTTGCAGTTTTGCCATCTTTAAGGGAAGAATAATGATAGTGGTTACCTTGGTAAGGTATTTTGATAATAATAAACATAAAGAGTTATTTAGATCTGGATTTTTATTTTCAGATAACTATTACATTCAAATTATTTTTATTTTTCACCGAATTAATACGTGATATTTGTAAATTTTACAACTTTTCTTTCTCTTTTGGTGGAATAATTTTCATTTACAGATTTCAAAAGGTATTTCATTTAAGTAATTGGAATACTCTTTTGGTTTTGTTTTCTTTTTTTAAATTTGCCTCTGGTGGATTCTAGTCAGTACATGTTTTCCTGTACTTATGCTTTTATTTAAGGAATAACAATGGAGACAGCAGGTGTGGTGATTGATTCTGGTGATTGATTGACTAGTTAAGTGCTGATGTCTCTAGGAGGAGTTAAAGCCATTTTTATAAAATTGAAAATGAAAGAAAATTATAAGGGGTGGATTTTTTTTTGTGACTGAGACAGCTTTTGCTTTGTATTGTTAGAAAATGAATTTCCTGCACAGTAGCAATTAGATTTCTTGAATTATATTATCATTCTATTCAGTTTAATATTATAGTTGTCACTTACATAATGAGCCTTCTGTATGGAGCTTTGATACACTGAGCCTTGCTATTTCGCACAGGGAACATGAAAGAAATAAGTATCCAGCTCTAGATTTCCCTGCATGCCCAGTAGTCTGCACAGTACGTTTCCAGATCCAAATAATGGCATCGGCATGATTTCTAAATGGTAAAAGACGTCCTTACTGCTGACTACAAGGGAGCAACACCAGCTCTCTGGTGGCGTGTGCTTGTTTTTGCTGCTTTATCTCTACTTAGAAATTCCCACATCCACACTGACTCATACTGGGAAATATCAGTAGTTTTATGCTTTTATTTGCTCAGATATGTTTGTGCTTTAGTGTTTAACTTTTTAACTTAGATTGTACACAAAATATGAATGTATTTCTGTAGCATGAAGATATGTGGTCACAATATGAAAAAAAGGGCCATGAGACAGGCTATTACAAGGTAAATGAGAGAGGAGGTTTAGCAAGTATCTAGTTTGTGCTGTGCTACCTGTGCCTTTAACTACCTTTCCTTTAGGGGAAGCCTCAGATTTGTTGCAGTTGGGAGGTTTTTTTTAGCCTCTCAGCCATGTCACGCCATTGAAGGGAAATAAGTCAGTTCCAAATTGGTGCGGGCAGATAGCCCAATTTAATCTCAAAGCCGGATGGAGCTGTGTGCTGTGATACACATGAATTTCCAGGATAGCTGGGATCAGGGAACTGAAACTACATTAGCAGGATTTGGAAACCTTATGGAAAGTGCTTTTCTGGAGCAGAGCATGTTCGGTGCAGATGAATAATGCCAGTGCCACTTGGAAAATTATGAAGACTAAACCTGTAGTTAGGACCAACCCAAGTCCAGTACCATGCATAGATTGTCTGGAAAGGAATCTGAACTGGCAGGAAAGTGATCCCTTGTTCCATCCTCCAGATATTAAAAAAAAAAAGTAAAAAAAAAAGTTCCCACAAACGTCAAAGCAAATTTAGTAGTACATTTACAATGTAGTAGTTTGACAGAAAACTTCTTTGATAAAAGAAGTGAAAATTATGTACCCTGTGTGAATTACACTACAATGCTCTCAGAAAGGCATGTGTATGCTCAGTCAAGTGCACTAAGAGAGATGTACTTTTGTATGTTTATACTTATTTCTAACCGTCTTTTAACTTGAAATATTACTATTTCTGTCCACTTTAGTGGAACAGTGGCATATTTTAGGATATGCATATTTAAGATCTAGATAATTTCTGATCTGCTTCCCACAAAATAAACAAACCAGTCTCCTTGGTTTGGGTTTTTTTTTGGCCATTATGCCATGCTTGCTCAAGGTAATCAACAATATCAGTGTCTGGAGTGAGTTCCTGACAATAGCTCATTTCCCAGCCAGCTCCAATTTAGGCAGGACTTTGGTGTGTTTCCTGTTATGACAGCGCCTGGTTATTTCCTTTTTGGGCTTATTAGGTCTTGCATGCTTAATGAAATTATGCTCTTTAGAGACTCCAAAATGCAAACCAATCTCTGTCCAGTATTGTTTTGGATGATCCCCAGAGTTTCTCCTTGGCTTGTTTCCAAATGAGATTGTGCCAATTTTGCATGTCTGCAGTTGTGCAGACCTGGCTGCCCCATGGAGCACCCAAAAAACTGGTGTGTCTCCCCTCTGCAACAGGGGCTCTGTGGGAAAATGGCGATGGAGACCTGATGGATGGGAGGACTTTGTTGCCTGGCAAGTGTCCGAGGGTCTCTCTTCCCTCTTTGTGTGGTGGGAAGTTGGAGGAACGCTCCCTGAAGCGGCTGTGCATGGCCACTGGCATGTGCCCTTGCAGGCACGTGGTCTTTCACCAAGAGACACCTTTTCTCCAGTCAAGGGTCCAGTGGTGCTTTGCAGACTTCAGGCACCCACTTGCCCTCCACAAGCTTACCTTGGCTGGTTTCTTCCTCGTGCACCAGCCAGATGGATGGTGCTTGGAGATAAAGATGAAGGATGGAGTTCAGCTGCAGCGTGAGGGATTTCAGGAAAATCAGTCACTTAGTTTGAGGTTTTACTTGGGCATTAAAAGCGATGGTGTTTGTGCTTGAGGAAATAGGCTTGTCGGTTTCAAATATATCTACTTAGTCACATTATCTGCAAAATGATTTCTGTGTTTGTATGAAGAGCACGTGACTTCTTGGAAAGTTACAGTATTTCTAATAGAGAGCGGGACAGTGTATAAATAAAAGGAGTAATTGAAAAGTCCATGGCTTACCTGCCAAATCACATCAGATTTTTTTCAGCCATTATCTAAGAATTATTGGTAGATGTGCTAATGCCTCATGGAGGGTCACTGTCCTCATAGATGTGAGTAGTAGTGACCACAAATGGAAACAAGAGCAAAATGTCCTTCCATAAGTGTGGTGCAGAAATGATTTTCAAATCAAAAGGCCATTTTGTTAAATGAACTAGTCTGGATGTAATGTTTCACAGTAGCTTCTTGTTTAGCAGCAGATTCTTTTTATGCTAAAATCATTGCTTCATTCATGAGTCCTAGCCTTATATGAATAAACCCTTTCCATTTCTCTTACTTGCCTTGCAGCAAAATCATTTTAGGTTTTTAAATAAATGTCAGCTAAACTGAATGTTTAATTAAATAATAATAACCTCTGTTGCTTAGCTGTTAAAGATCAAGCTCCATTTGGCTGCAAAAACTTTTCAGACATTGCTTAGTAAAACATACTTTATAAAGGCATCTGGTATTTCTGGACACAACATTCTCTGCTAAATCTAACTGCCAGGTTTTTTTACTGGTCTTTTGATTGTCTTTTAAGACTTGCTAAGCTACTGCCTAACCTTGATTTATGTCAGTAATGAAAACCAGTAGTTTAGAGCAATGTATAATCAGTCACTTTTTCATACATCTCATGACTAGCCATTATCTATCTTAACTTACTCCCATCATAGATTTCCAAAGCAGTAAATCTCCTGAATGGTCTCTTTTTGAGCAGGTGTTGCCTTTGCAATTTTATCCTTGTTCACAATTAATAATTTTTCTATAGGTAAGTTTTCTATAGGTTCTTTCTATAGGTAACAATAGGGTACGCTTCTCCCGTTCAGAGTTTTGTATATGTATGTCCAAGGGAGGAAAAAGGACACACTTCAGTTTTTAAATGTGTTGCATGTTTGGCTTTAGCTCACTGGAAACAAGGAAGGATCTTGTAAATTCTGTACCCTACATGCAAGGAGCAATGAAAACAAAAAGACAAAAATCAGTTACTCTATAGGATGGTGCTAAATGATAGATCTTTTCAGGCAGAAGCATAATTCTTTTGGTAATAAGACTGCAGTCCCTTTTTTCCTTTGATCTTCATAAAAAATTAAGAACTCAATGATGAATCAGTGTTTCATAAATGAAATTATATGGTGGTAAGTAACATTAAGCAAATTGTATTTAGTTGGGGTTTTTTTTACATGCTTGTGAAAATTAGACTGTAGCTCAGGTCCTTTGTAATTATTTTAGAACTTAATACCATTAATATCTGGAAAATATAGAAGTCCTGCAAGATTTGTGTGTCTAGCTGTTTATACATAAAACACTTTGAATTCTTGGCGTTTCGAGTGGGTGACTCAGTTTCAAATCACAAGGTTAGCATAAAAACCTGTACATTTAAGAGGCTTTTTTTTTGATCACAGCCCTCATAAAGCACCTCTTGAGAGATGTGTGCCAGACCAGTGCATTGCTGGGTCTGTCTTATAGTCTTAGACATCCTAAGACTGCTCTTGCGTGTTTTCCTATGTTTGGTGAGTGACTTTCAAAAGAGATTTTTGAACCCTGTGTTTTTCATCACTGCTTAAAGGGATGTATCTTCATGGTCTGGTTGCGTGTTTCATGACTGCTGAACACCTTCCCCCTAGGTTCTTGCCTCCTTGTGCCCTTCACCTCTCAGAAGTTGGGCCTGCAGCCCTCTGGGGACACGTAGCATGGAGCCCGAAACATTTACACAGTCTTTTGTCTTTAGTTATTACAAGAAATCATGATAGATAGGAGTGTTTTCATGCAATTCTCTATTTCAGTATCACTCTTGAGCTTTCTCAGGGCTAAGGTCAGTCTGCTGTTAAGACTTGCTTCTTGTTTTTTCTATGTGGTTGCAATCTGAGTCATGAAGCAAGCCTGTGGACCTTACCTATTTTCTGATCTGAACTTCCTTAAAATTAGCCTATGAGACTACTAGACTAAACTTCATGTGATAGCCATGTGCCCAGCATGCTTGTTGAATAGCTGAGATACTTCATCAGGACACTGCTTAACTATCACTTACCTGAAATTCACACCTGAAAACTTTACTGGTCCTGGATGTCAGTGGATTTACTAACAGATGATCTATTTCAAGTGACTGGCAAGTCTTGGAGTACACTTTTATAAACAGCTTCAGTTGGGCTCAAGCCTGTATCATGCCTTTTGTCTTGTACCTCTGTACATACCCACTTCTCCTGCATGCTCTGAGTTAGACAAGGCAGGTAAGGAAATAATGAATTGAAACTGCTGCTTAAGGTATTGTATTCTGAGTTCCGTTTTCTGACGTCTCACTGGAAGTGCACAGAATCATTTGCTTGGTACAACAGCAGTGGAGAAAGTAGTTTGAGAAGATGATAGGCTGCCAGCTGAGCCCAGGGACGCATTCAGTGTGCACCATTAGGCATCTTAGCAGGCACACTGGGAATAGTTGGGGAGAACACAATCACCCAACAGTAAAGCTGCATTCCTAGCGCTGTCTGATACCAACTGGAGAAAGTTCTATCAGTATCACCATAAATTATATGTTATTGGTTTCAAAAGCACACTTTAAAATGAGCTTAAACCCATGGGAAATAAAAGGCATTAAGAACAATTTTAATTACCTTCCTAAAGACTTTGCTTTCTTTTGTGTAGTTCACCTTTCTTTCTTAGAACTTGGAAAAGTCCCTGGATTTATTCTTGGGATTTTTTGTTTGGTTTGGTTGTTGGTTTGGGGTTTTTTTTTTTCTTCTTCTTTTTTTTAAGTAGGTGAAAACTGCCTTCAAAATCTATTATTGTTTGCTGAAGTATTTTATCTTGAGAGTACTTTAAAAGTCATGATCAGCAGATTGCCAGGGACAATCAATCAAGGACAATCAAGGACAAAAACGCCAACCAGCCAGCCCTTTCTGATAAAGAACTTTATCTATAGTTCAGCTTTCTCTCTTCCAGCTCAGATAACTCACTGCTCAGCTGAGTCATCCTCCAGCATAGCTCATTACCAAGCTGCAACTCGCATATACCCGTAAATCACTTCACCAGCTGCTTTTTGGTTTAGCAGGGCCAGGACTTGCTTTTGACACAAATTTTCCATTTCTTTCCCTGAAGTTGCATTTTGCATGTGTTTAGTTGCTTGCAATCTCATTCATATTACAGGTCTATGTTAATGTTTACATGAACATTAGAAAGCTGGTGGTTTTTCATTGCTGAAGCTGGAAACCAAGCCAAGTGGCAAGTTAGGAATATTTTTTCTCACCATTACCATCTACTCTCCCATTCAAATGCAGGAATAAAGGCATGGGTTGGGAGAGGCAAACAAAACCCGGAAATGATCATCCTGGATCTGATCCTCTAGGGAGTGGAGATGCTTTGTCAATTTTATTGAAAGTGTAGTGTCATTAACTGTTATTGTAGGAGAAAGTTCAGATTTCATCAACTGGTGGACTAGGACAATACAGTGCTCTGTTAAGGCTTCTTTGCTCTTCTTTGCTGCTTCTCTAATGCTGTTAGTGAACTCTCAGTACCACACTGGGAAATAATATTCAACTAAATGTGGGCCAAATAACTTGTTTGATGATGACGCTCAGCATAACCTTGAGATAAATAGCAGGATGTGCAGCACTTTGCTTACACCACAGTCTGTTTCACGAACTGTGGAACAAGTTACTCACATCTTTTCAGTAGAGATAAGTGGCTAAGTGGACTTATTTTAAAATATTTAAGGATTTTAAACCAAACAACAGTTGAAAGAGTGATAAGCAGTGATCCAAATCTTTGAACTGAAATTTAAATTAAGGTTCTTTTAAATCTCTTTCTTACACAGCCACACACCTTTCTTTTTTTTTTTTTTTATTTTCTCCAAAGACTGGTGGGGCATGGGGAAAGCAGCACAACCTTGAAAAACGTTTTCTTACCTCAGTAAGAAAGACTTTGGAGGACTGTTCTTGGTGTTCTTGCTGTTGTTATCTGAGAATGCAGAAAACTGCAAATTGTTACAAAGCTCAGACATGGATACAAAACCTCCCATAGTTTTCTACTAGTAAGATAGTAGACTGTGGTGTCCTACTTCACTCTTCTTCAAGCCACCTTGCAAGGTATTTCTTTAGCTGACCTTAGTGCTCTAGAGAAGCAGATGTTGTACCAAAAAGGCTATTAGCTTTGAAACAAGCCTCATAAAAATATTTTAAACAAAGCCATAACTATATGGCAGCAGTGCTGCCAAGGTATTGATATGTGTAGTATGCCCAGGTTTGGCTTCATCTGATTGGTGTATGTTTACCATCTATGGATTTGTGTTCTGCAAGGAGCTCCTTCATTTCAATGGACTGATGGTCCAAGCTTGTCAGTTAACCTTGGGCTAACACATTGATAGCTGAAAGAAAGGAAAATATGTAGCTAGCTCAGAAGAAAAAGCATGTTAACATAAAAGAAATGAAAGTTGACTCTGAAAGCTGCATAGCTGAAATTTTTTAATGCAGGACAGTAGTAGATATTATTTTCATCAAAATTAATACCTCTGGAAAAATATGTTCTCTGGAGTCTGGCTCTTCTGGCTTGGCACTGTTTCAGAATTGTAACATTGTAAAAGAGTATGAAGTGTACACTGCTAGAGTGATATAAACCAGCTTTTTATATAATAGGGATTGGTTATATAGATTTTTTTTTTTAAATTTTTTTTTTACTTGACAAAGAAGATACTATTAGTTCTAAGAAACCAAGGTCCTATTTCCTTGCAATCAATGGTAAAAATCTCACTTGACTTTCAGGGGGATTAATATGTCACCTCTTGTTTGAGACTACCCCAAAGAAAGACCAGTGCTTGACTATGTCTTTCTCTCTCCCTTGCTAACTTCTAATATTGTGATCTGCCATGAGTGTCATGGAAGATCTGCACTCAACAGAACATCTTTTGTTTCTCACAGCAATGTATCTTCTTTGTAACAAAGCTCTGGTCTTGGTTTAATGTCACTGTGAATTCTTGCTAATGGTAAATGTCAACATACACAACAGGGAAGAAAACCAATATTGTAACATGACAGCATGGATTTTCCATGGGTTCAATATGACAGAGTCTTGTAGTCTAAGCTTAGAAAAACTTACAATGCCCTAAGTTTGATACAGTTCAATGGAAATGTGTGATTTCTGTTCCTTTGCTCCCCTAGAAATCCATCCATCTTTTGCTGCTTTAGACAGACTTCAGCAGTTTTGAACTCTACTTAAAACCAACCTTGTTTGGTCTTTTGTTTTTTATGCTCAAGCTGTTTCAGGACATTGCCTTTATTTATGTGTTCTTCATTTAACCTTCTTAGTTGAATACCTTTTCTTGTAAAGCTCCTTGTTTCTGGGTCTCTAACTACAAGGCAAATGTATATGTGGCAATGGAAGTTGAATGTGATTTACTGATACTGTAATTTGTTCTGAAATATCTTCAGTAGTGTGTTGACAGTCTTTGCTATTGATGTGCTTACTAGGATTGCAGTTCTACACACAACTCACATAATGAAGTTGTATTTAGTAATTCTTGTAGTTTCAGAGGGCAGAAACCTTGCTCTTCTCTATGACTCTTGGGTGGGTTGTTTTGTTTTGAGTTTTCTTTCTGTATGTATAAATCCCTACTGAAAGACTGCTGAGCCTAAAGCCTTTTGTAAAACAGAAGCTTTCTGTTTTAAAGAAACAATCACACAAGTTTTTCACTAAAGGATGGTTTAATTATTCCTCAAGAAAATAATTTATCACTCCAAAGCCTACATTTCTTGACATCAAAAAGAAATTGTATAGAGCATATTAAAGGATATATTTTTATTCTCTTTTAAAATAGGGCTGTGTAGATTTCAAATCAGATACTGGAAAGTCATTGAGAAAGGTCTTGTCCTGATAAATGTTCACAAAGAGGAGTTACTAAGCTATGCTGGTTCCTTACATGCAAACACTTTGCATGTGGCCTCATCCCTGTGAACTGCATGGGTCAGTGAACACATCTCAGATGTCTTTTGCTGGTATCTCTGACAACCTCACATTGGAAAACCCTGTTGTCAGTTAACAGTTCTTCTGAGCCTGGGACACTACATGATTTGATGCTCTCAACTTGGTACTGAATCAGGTTGTGCACAAAATATTCAACTAGACATTGATGTGCTGTGAGTAAATCCTCACAGTGGCTTTGGGGTTTGATGGTGCTCCTAGCACCTGAGCCTCTCCAATTTGGCTGCTCCTGAGCACTTACTGTTGTTGTTTGAGGATCTGCCCTTGAAGTGCCACAACAAAAGCCCATTGGAGAGAATGGGCAATAGTTCAATATGATCACACTGAGCCACAAAGACTAAGTGCACAAATAGGTGTTATTAATGAAATAGATTCTAATGTCTCTAAAGTACCAAACCCTCTTTGGGCAACCACCCCTTTTCTTTTCAGTGCATGGATTTTTGATGTGATAAATCCTGACAGCTCCTGCAGAGTGATTATAGCCTAGTACAAAACCAAATGCTTTTATGCCAAGGCTCCAAACACTCATGGCACCAAAAGACTTGGGATGACTTTCTGTTAAATATGGTAGTGGCGCATGTATTTTAGAAACACGACATTTCCTTTGAAACTCCTCTAGCACATATACAGAAGCCACTGTTCTAAAAGTGATTATGCAGTCAGGATATTTTTTCCCTTAGCAGTGCAGTCTGTATTCTATGAAAATAATAGTTGGTATGAGAGCCAATCCTGTCAGAGTCACTTTCAATTTCAAAACTTTCAAAATATTCTAGGATGCTTTAGCATGCATTTTACCTGTTTTACAGTTAAGAAGGCTGAAGTACAAGCTGAATGGTTTGTCTGACATCACAGAATACAGCAATGGTAAAGCTAGGAGAAGAGTAATGGTGTTTAAACCTGTTGTTTTCTAGCGTACTTAATGCGTGTTTTCCTGTGGTGCTGTATCTAGAGGTTAGAGTGCAGAAAATGCTTGTTTGGTTCAGAGATGCAGAACTACAAAAGCAGCATTTAAAATTATGCGTATTTTTACTATTCTGATTTGATTTTGTACTGATGTCAAACCAAATTGCTTGGTTATTTCCTTCCCTCTCCTAGCCCCCCCCCATCCCGAAAAAAGGTGGCTAGAGTGTTGAGTAAAATGCTGTTGGAGGTCACTCAAAGAGACATGACTGAAGTTGTTTGGAAAGAGGAAAACAGAAAAGTTGAAACAACTAATCCTTTTGTGTAGCATTGCAAATAGAGCCCTCATGAGCTGAGAAAGGATTGCAGGATTGGGGGAAGGGAAGCAGCATTTCAGTAAGCAGCTAGGACAGAAGTGTTTCAGCAGATGATTTTGGGAAGTAGCTGTTTGATGAAGTGCTATTTTACTAGCACCTTCAAGCAAATCACCTGTAAGAATCAACCTCCTACAATAACCAAACCCGTCCCCTTCTTTTTTTTTTTTTTTTTTTTGGTGATACTTTAGTTACTCTTAAATATAGGTCACTAGTTTTGGCAAACTCGGACGTGGGTTTTGTAACTTAAAAATTCTGCACAGCTTGCTCACCAGGCTGCACTGAGTTCACTTGAGTGCATGGATGGATAGTCTGGCAGATCTGAGGAGAGGCAGGAGGGAGTCTCCTGGTGTGGCAAACCCGAGGGAAGTGTGGATGGTGTTCCAGCTGGCCTGCTGCTACTGAAGGCAACTTACAGCAGCTGAAATGCTGTTCTCTGCTTTTCTGCTTGTGTCAAGCAATTGAGATGTTTCTGTTGCGTTTTCTATAGCTGACAGTTTGTGAGGTCAGCACAGAGTGCTGCTGTGCTAGTGCTATGTTCAGGTATACAGGTCTGCAGCAACAAATCTCCTTGTTACACATATTGTTCTTAAGGCTGATTTTATGCCCAAGATAAGCACTACGCATAAGACAGGGAGCTGTCACTCTGAGTTTTCTGATATTTGTCTAATTAAATTATTTGCTGTGATATTTTATTAGCTGTGGCAGGCAGGCATAGCCTTGAATGCATAAGGATCTCTTGTCGGGTCACTGCATACTGTAGAGTGACTCTTCAGGATACTTATGCCATCAGGATGTAGGTTTTTCTGGAGCACAGTAAAAAAATGGGATTAATAGGTTGGGATCATATCACTAAGCTGGTGCTGAAAAGGCCACTTGTTTTTCCTCCATCTCAAATGGGTTAAGCTTTTCTAATTTAAATATTTTCTAATTTAAAATTAATGGCTTGTCTGGATTATTTTCCATCTTTTATATCAGAGTTTAGCAAAAGAATATAATGTGGTCTTTTTTTTCTGTTAGAAGGGTGGTTCCATGCTCGCACCTCAAGAGTGGGATACAAGCAGGGACGGGCAGGCATGCACTGTCTGTACATGTTACACGATGCAGCTTTTCAGCAGCCCGCTATCCCCCTGCGGGAGGTGGATGTTTAGCAGTAGCTGTGTCAGCTGCTTGGAGCTGCCGGGCATGCTCGTGAGCCCACGGCTATTTCAGCAGAGTTGACATAATACTTACGAAGCTCCACAAGTCATGTTTTGGGAATAGGAACTTGCAAAGAGCTTTTTACTGCAAACCATGACTACTAACTGGTAGCTTTGTGATACAAATTCAGAAAATACCTCCTTGCAAAAGACTTCTTGGAAGCTCATGCAAAAGATTGCAGAAGAGTTTTATTACCCATTTCAAGATTATCAAACACGTTTGGCTCCAGGAGATAATTTCTGTTCTTCAATTCCACTTTAAGCTGTAATATTCATTTGGGGTCTGACATGAAAGGTGGATTTCTGCTTTATCAAGCACATGTAAAGCATGAGGGCACAGCCATAGTAAGGATAGCCTTTGGCTATTAAAACCCAAGTATACTTAGCATGTTTGTTTGGCTTTGCCAAAGCTATATACAATAGCTTTCTCAGAGTATGTAACCTGAAGGGGCTTTCCTACATAATGCTGGCTACTGTTTTGATTTGGAAGAAATAGAAACATCAACATGCCTTCTAATTTCCTCTGCTCTGGTTTTCTTTAATATAATTAGCTTACTAAGCAGTAGAAGATAGGATCATTAGCAGCAACTCCATTCTTTGTCTTGACATGTTAGCTGTCCACTTTTCCTTCAAAATTATCCTTAAAAATCCAGTTCATTTTTAACTATATTATAAGAGCATATTCAAATTTGTGATTCTCTTCCTTTTTTCTGCATTGGTGCTCCATTTGAGTCCAGAGAGACTCAGGTGGTGACTGCTTTTGTGCAAGATATTGTCTTCCTGGAGACCTGTGGTAGATACAAGGGAGGAATAAACATATATTTATATACATGAAGAGGGAAATATGGGGTAGATTCTTAAAAAAGCTTAGGGGATCAGGAGTGATTGGCTCCAACTCCTAGAGCCCCACCAAATGAGGTGAATGAATAATTAGGCAATGGCAATATATGAGAAACACCTGGAAATGAACACCTGTGTGATTTGACCCTCTGTTGTATCAAACAAGAGCCAGAGATTGGTTGGTAATTTGTATGAAAGGAAGCACCACTGGGCTCAGTCTACACAGGGCTTTGATCATCGGAGTATGCAGGCTTTTTCTACCTAATCTTGCTTATTGATCCCTACAACTGCACCCAGCATTTTGGGGAATGGATTTTGTTTCCAATCAGAGTATTCTTTCTGCATATACTTTTCATTGCTTTTTCTTTCACAACCAAAAAGCACCTGAAAGATTAAAGAAAAAAGACCAGTTAGAACTTGTCAAATACCTTTTCCGTTCTGTCAGATGTTTTATGACCTGAACTATCTACGTAACTGAATTAATTTTCATTATGAATACAGCAGTTGTGTTTATCGGGGAAATACTGTGGTTGAAAATGACTCATGTATACCTTACAGAACTATTCCACAGTAAACATTTATTTTCTGTATAAGATAAATCCCAAAGGCTGAGTTTCTGACTAGAATTTCAGACAGATTGTATATTTCAAAATCAGAAACCATTCGAGTCCTCTATGTTTTTCGAATATTTCTTTTTTTATAACAGCCACCTTATAATGGAGTTTCTGGTCTCTTTGGCATCATCTTTTCTGTGTAAGGTAGAAATTAGCATCTCCAAGTAATTTTATTTATTTTTCTAACCAAATAATAATAGAAACATTTACATCTATATTACAAACATTTGCTGAAAATGCCAAGTTTATGTAATTAAACAGAAATTCCTTGGCATTGTATATTAGGAGACAAAAGGATGTATTCTATGCCTTCTTATTTTGAAGGTACTCTACATAGTGCTGTCTATATGGTGTAAATTAATGAATGCCTGCTTGTTTCTGTTCTGTTATAGAACTGAAGTGCAAGTACAGGATGCATTTACTCAGGAAAAATATTATAAAGAAAATGTCAGTCTAAATTGGAAGCTTGGAGTGTAGTGTTTTTTGAAATTGATGTAAATTGATGAATTATAGTAGTATAGTTGTCAGAAGTAAGGTCCAAACCTGGCTATCTTGCTTCATTACTCACCTCTGATAGAGGAGTCCAGAATGCCTATAGCAACATGTTTATGGATGCCTTTTTTCTTAAATGACTAAGGCTTTTATTCTACATTATGAGATCTTATATTGTCTTGCATTGAAAACTGTGGTGACTATTGTTAATTTCCTGCTCTTATCTATGCAAAACATTGATTTTGCAATGTAGGAAAAACAACTAGACTCTTGGTAACTATCTTCTTACTTTTTTCTCCTCCGTGACAAATACAGTGCAGATTTACAGTGCTGTTTTACTGATTGATGAAAGCAAATGTTTTCCTAGGAATTGCATTTCTTCCTATCCTGGCAGCTACTGCCCTTTTTCTTTAACCTCTTCTTATAAATTAACGGTAACATTTCATCTTCATTAGATAAATAATATAATCTGCATATCTCCAGAGTCGGAACCACGTGTCTGTACTGAACTTCTGCAGTACTTTTCACCTAAAACAAGGTCAAGGCTAGGTATGCTTACATAGGTAATGGTTAAACAAAGAAATTGATAACAAGTGACTCGGAAAGAAAGCGTATAGTTGCAATTTGCTGTGATATTTAAGGTATAAATGCAGAAATAGCAACAGTTGAATGAAACTCTGAAGGTCCTTTGACCCCATTTCCTTTAGTCTTTCAAAGTTGCCTCCTTGTTTTGCAGAAGCTGAGAGGAGGAACTCGGACACAACTGATATTGCGAAGGAACTGCTGATGCAGAGAAGGATGGTGTTGTGTGGTGAGAGGGCCATTCTCTACCCTTGGTCTGGGCGGTGTCAGGTCCGTGTCTGCTGAGATGCCTTAAGCACTATCCTTCTGCAGGTCTAGTAGAGATGCCAGTGAATATCTTGTAAGGAACAGATGGGAATGACTGACTATTCACCTCTTCCTAGTGTGTGTTGCATGCAGCAATTGATGCATCTCCATAATGTGGATTCATGCAATGCCTTCGTGCTACCACAATTATTTTTTGCCTGTGAGTTACATAGGGAGATGTAAATTACCTCTGTCGTAAATATTTTTATTAGAAAGGCTTTTGTGTTTCAACTTTTTTCATCCAAAAATAAGGATTTTACTTGAGCATCTGGACAAAATGCTTTTCTGACTTCCTAGACATCCTCTAATTTTATTCCAGCCGTAGCAAGAGGAAGTATTCTCTTCTTCACAGATTTGTAGAATGCAGGTATCAGGCAGATATGTGATAATGAGTTACAGTAGTCTGACTCCAACATTGTTGATAGTTTGCTACAATTAAGTCAGGCCTAATCTTAAAATAGGCCTAAATCCTGAATAAATGTAGCATTAGGATTGCAATGAATAATTCCTGCTTTTTAAAAACAGTAATTTAATGCACAAATATTAAAGGCAAACTACATGGGGGCCCAGTATGTAAGATTTCTAATCTACTTACCAGAATCATTTTATATGGCTAGATTCAATTAAAAAAGATAAATACATTCAGTTTTCTCAGTGGAGAACCTGTACATACTTTGTATTCAATTTACCTCACAGGATGTAATTTTAAGCATTCACTGTGGCAGTGATTTGAATTTTTTTGACCCTCCCAAAAATGAATTTATTGCATTAATAAGAGTTGTGGAAGACCTGTCAAATCTTATGCGGCAGTTTGACATTTTTCACTCTAAGGTGTCTGCCTTCCTCTGTCTTTGCATCCTTTGTCAGGGCTGAAGGGAAATGTGTATTTCCTTCTCTCATCCCCAGGTTCCTGCACTTACTTACGCTGCTGGTGAAGGGCTGAAGGGAAATGTGTATTTCCTTCTCTCATCCCCAGGTTCCTGCACTTACTTACGCTGCTGGTGAAGGGCTGAAGGGAAATGTGTATTTCCTTCTCTCATCCCCAGGTTCCTGCACTTACTTACGCTGCTGGTGAAGGGCTGGGAAGGTGGGGTTAGCAATGTTCTAAAAGAGCAGCTGCTGCAAGACACTCAGATCTATCAATGTCCAGAAATCTGTAGAGAATATTTGCTTGTCATGACCTGTCTGGCAATTGGGTTAGATTGGAGTCCAGGAGATGGTAAGAAGATTCCCAAAACTCTCATACAGATTTAGATTCTAGATTGTGTGATCTGGGTTGATGCTCTGGTCTAAAGTGGAAACTTGTTTGCAAAATTTCTGTATGACTACCCATTTGTCTATAATGAATGAGTAGAGTGAGACCATGCTATTCATCATCTAGGACTGCCAATACAAAGGCACTGAGGAACTATTTAACATGATGGCATTACTTAGACTGTAGCTTGTGTGACCTGTTAGGATTGGATCAAGTGATATGTATTGCTAAAGCCAGAAGCTAGATGACTGAGCAACATTTCCTGAGATGGTTGTAATTTATGCAAGGAACTAACCATATACGGTTGTTTATTATCAGCATAGAAAAAACTGACCAGAAGATTGCTGTAAATCCCAGTTTAAATTTTGTCTGTTGTTTATAAAGGTCATTGTGCCCAAGGCTCCTTATTTTCCACTTAATCGACTACCACTTCCTTGGCCCAGTCACATTTCAGCAAACATCGTTTCAGTGTGCAGTGACACACCCAGTGAATTTGCACAATGTGTGCTTGAAGGAAGCCCTGATCTTTTTACATGTGACGACAATGATTCAAGTGTTTAAAATTATCTAAATGTTCTGCATATCAATTCAGCATTGTTGTAATGCCTGAGTCTTTCTAAATGTGAAATTAGTAGATTTAAGACCCAGAGCTCCCCTGGAGTGTCCCCATAGATAGATTGTAGGTCACAATAACATGAGACAACCTAATTACCATAGTCATTGAAGAGAGTGAATGCACAGTAGGCACTGGATTATGAATGCTCAGTTCCAAGGAATCCATTCCCTGAATAGTTGCTGCTGGGTCCTTCGCAGGCACGTAGCGTTTTTTGTCTGTTTAGGCACAAATTTGTTGTACGACCATTGTGACAATATTATTACTTTAAAGTATCTTCAAAGCTGTGAAAAATTAATCAGCAAATACAAAATATATATATGCAAATGCCTAATTATTTTTTTCTTTTCACGCTGAATCAGGGCGGGCAGCGGGGGTGTGTGTGTGTGGTGGAATCTGCTGACTCTAGTTTAGATTGTCATGCATGACTCCTCTGTCCCATTTACATTTGCATTTGGTATTCTATATGACATTGCAAATGTGGGCATGGTGCCAGTCAGAAAATCACCAGAACTTGAGGAATTTAGATTTTAACTGCATAGCTGAAGACTTTTTTTTTTGTTTTCTTCTTAAATTTTGTTTGTTTGTTTATTAATGATAGTAAACACAGCACTGTTTCCATCACTAAAAGAATGGGATCCTGCTTCAAGATGGGGAACAGGCACCTTTCTGTCTTCAGAAACAGTACCCAGGTTCAGTTAGAGAACTGGAATTCAATGTAGTTGCTCTCTAGAAATGTAGTTGTGTTCTCTGTTTATGGCCTACATTACTGATTTCTGAAACTGGACATAGCAACTATCTAACTCTCCAACAATAACTGATGTTGCAGTGCTCAGTTTTGTCATTATATTAAAGTTTAAAAATTTAGAAACTATGGGCAGGTTCTGCTTGGCAGCACCCAAGTCAGATGGTCCACATCCTTTCTACAATACGTCCAAGCTTTCTTCTTGTCACAACATGAGGATGCATGTGAGCACTTAAAACTCATCTTCAGAAGGACCAATTTGTGTCATCTGGAGAGAGGCTTAAGTGAAAGGAGAATAAAGCAGATTTTTGTGTCACTGTATTGGGTGTATATTGCTAGAAAATCTTCAATGTAGGTGGCGCCCTAGAGAGTTTAAATGTAACTAAGTCTCCATCCACACTTGTTCCCCTGGAGCTTCGGGGGCTGAGTGGGGCAGCTTTGGCAGTAAGCTTTTTATGAAAAACTTAACACCTTGAAAGCTTTCATCTTAAATTGGTTTGTTTACGGAACTGACTGGGACTAGAAGCTGGAAATGTTAATTTTGTTCTGTCATTTACCATCTCACCCCTTTCAAATACTTCATTGAAATAGTTACACAGAGGCTGGTCTAAGTACCTGCATTTTTGTAGGTCAAAAAATAACAACAGTCTTGAATGACAGAATTTTGTTCCAAATATCACTGTTCAGTGTTGTGACTGGGTTCACTGCTACAGCAGGACAAGGGCAGCCTACCTACACTTACCAAATGGAAATGGTTTCCACTTTGTATTTACTGTAGAAGAAGAAGAGCAGAAGCTGTGCCCAGAAGGTAAGTGAATTGGGAGTGTCCGTTCTACTAGCTCCCCAAATACTTTTTATGGCAAAGCTTAGAGAATTTTAAAGATGGTTTGCACCAACTCTAAAAGAATGAACCCAGAAGAAATATCTGTGGACTGCTTTTTTGTTAGTTTGTTTGATTTGTTGTGGTTTTCGGGTTTTTTAAAATATAATTTTAGAAAACTGCATCCTAATAAATAACCTACTCTTAAAGCAGGTTAAAAGAAAAGATTCTATTTAATGCTGTTTTTAAAGCATAATAATCTGATTTACTAGTTATAGCATTTTAACTCCTAGTATTAATCATTTGGTGAGGACACAATCTTCAGATAAATGATTTTATTTGAGTAAGAATTTATTTATTAAAGAGTAGAGCTAAGACATATACTACAGTAACACTGCAGGGATGTTATGTCTTCAATATATACAGGTGCTTAAATATGCAGACAGATAAAAAAAAGTACATTTTACAACCTCCCTGATTGTTTAAGCATCTAACTTTGATTTTAAAGTTACCTTGTTTTCAGTGGTAATTAAGCTCTTTCCCTGTTTCAGTCCCAAAGAAAATTTCCGAAGAACTTATCTGCTTATTTAAGCACATAAAGATCCTTGAAAATACAATTTTTCCTGAGGACATATCTTCAGAAGGAAGCAAAGCTGTGGCTGATGGCATGTTTACCATCATGAGTCTCATTGAATTGATTTTTGAATACAGCTTTACAGGTTGTGGCAAGAATACTAGAAATCATTTTGTTCCATTACAAATTTTTTCCACATCAACTACAACTAATGTTTCACATCTATGTGATAAAAAAGATCAATTCCTCAAACTAGGTCTTAAAGAAAGAAATCAAACTATATATTTCAGGACTTCAAGGAGATCTCTTTATTTTTGAGACTGCTGAGCTATAAAACTCCATCTGGTCTTTAAGGCTGGGAGGATATTTGAGGCAGGGAATGAAGTAGGAGTGTTTTCATCTTGAAGTCAGCGCTTCAGGTGGTAGTAGGTAGTGCCCCTATATCAGTGGGTGAGGGCCTGAGTTGGTTTTCTGAGGGCTCTGCAAAACAAGATGGGCTCAGCCCCAGCCCTTGGGGACAAAGCTGTCATTATTTGCTGGAGATTTAATGGTGCTTTATGAAATGAAAGTTGTGGAGGCCTGCATGGCTGTAGTCTTTGCTTTCACTGCGTGTTAACCACAGGGTGAGTAATTGAATGCTCATCCATGTGTGATCATCTGCACTGCCACAAGCTCATTATCAGCATTAATGCGCTGAAGTCACCCAAGATTCTGTAATGGTGCTGTGTGTGGCCACTGCAAGAAACGCTGCTGTCTTTGTCATTGTCCCAAGATGCCACCCAGCAGTTTCCAGTATCTGTTAGAAAATCTCAATTTATAGAATTATTATAATTCCTTTCTGTGCTTGTAACGCTGCAAGCTAGGATCCAAAATCTGCCAAGAGCTTGCATGCTTGCGTGACCTGGCAGCTGCCTGCTGGTTGGATGCTGTGACTGTTATTTTATTTTGGGTGTTATTTTATTTAGGGTTAACACAAGACTCAGAGTTCTACCAAAAAGGAAGTAGCTCTAGTTTCTCAAGAAAAGCAGGATAACCAGGCATAGAGGGGCCCTGCCTCTGGCCAGGTAGAGGTTAGGGAAAACCGTGTTTTTTGGACTGTGTGGTTCGTTGGCCTGGCACATCTGAACCACAAGAATATAAGGCCTTGGTTGACACTGGTTCACAGTGCACATTACTCCCATCAAGTTATGTAGGAGCAGAATGTGTTTCCATTGCTGGCATGACAGGGGGATCACAAGATTTTACGTTGGTGGCAGCAGATGTAAGCCTGACTGGAAATGAGTGGAAGACACACCCTATTGTGACGGGCCCAGAGGCCCCATGCATTTTGGGCATGAACCCTCCCCCGTATATAAGTTACTGTATGCCTTTGTTCAGTGCCTTTTCTGTCCCTGACCCTTTCTGGGAATAAACTTCTCTTGGAAACCATACAGAAGGCCTCTCCCTTGTCCTTGTCCCTGTCCTCGGTGCCTCACCACCTTGTGCTGTAGAGCAACAGTGCCCTACAGCCGCGGCCTGGATTGCACGCCTCTCTGGGGCGGCCCACGTATGGCGTCGGTCCCGGTGGGCTGGCTGGGCTGAAGCAGCTCCAGCACCGTGTCAGAGAGGCAGCCGCTCCCACCTCTGTGAGCACAGGTTGTCTACAATGTAGTCCTGAGAGTTAAGAAAAACTTCTACTGATGTTTTCTATTGTGTTCTGGATCTCTACAAAACCCAGTCATACTTGCTAATGCACTACTCTGGGAAATCAGTAATTTCTGAGAAGAGATCAACTGACCCACTTTGCACAGCAATTTTTTGAATGTCCTCATTGCATCACTCCTCGATGCCATGTTGGAGATCCTGTGACACAATTCCTATACCACCAGTTTCCTGCCAATGTCATTTTTGTCCTTGTGGCCCATGCCACTCCTTAAAAAAGCTATTCATCTCTCCCAGAAGCACCCATAAACGTACTCTGCTAAATGCAGTAGTGGGAGGAAGGAGAGACTTTGCAGCTGGAATGGGAATTGGAAATTCAGAACATGTCCTCTTCTGCTGCCCAGGGGAACACGGGCTGCTGAAAGGGGATTGATCCATGTCAAAGGTGAATGAGAGGATGGAGAAGACAGACCAACTTTTTTTACATATTTACACAGTTATTTGGAAAGGTGGGGAAAAAACTGTTAGCAACTATTTTAGGCAGCTTTTTTGGGCAAATGATAAAGCATTCTGGTATACAGGAAACAACTGCTTCCCTTCTAGAGTTTTTCGGCACTTGAAAGGAAACAATCTACTCCAAAACTCTAAAGAGGAAAGCTGTTACAGAGCCTGATTATTCGCCCTCTAAAGCTTTTTACAAGTTTCTCTTGCATCAGACAGAATGATGATTCTTCTAAGTCCTAGTATTATTACTGTGTTTCATTTGCAACAGATAAACTCTATGTGAAAGTCGACAGTACTGGAGCTTTATAAAATTAATATATGCTACCAAGAACACTGTATGTGGAATATTCCATGGAATTCAATCCTCAAAATAGGTAATAAAGTGGTAAAATAATGAAGAATATTTATTGCAGTTTCATGAGGAGACTTGAAACTCCACTTACGCTTCAGAAAACAAGGAATGTTTTTAGAATGTTGTTGTTCTGTTTTAGAAACAATTTTCCTCTAAATCATTATTAAGTTGAGGGGTTTGGTTGTTTGTCTGTTGGTTTACAAGGACCCTTGTCTTAGATGCATATTTAGCGCATATGTAGTGTGATGATTGTGGTTATGTGCATGTTCTCACAGCCAGACTGCTATATTCATGCAAACCCTTCCTGGCCTCATAGATGGTCTGTGCAAACTTAGGAAGAAGACTTTTTGTAAGTCAACTGCTCGGGGACTTCTCTAATGCAGAAATGGTATCAGAATATCAAATATGAAGTTGTATTTATTGAGTAGGACTGGAAGACAGAGATGAAAAAACTTAGGAGTTAGAGAGTGAGGCACTGCTGTGCAATTTCCTTTATAGGTAACAGGATGGCTTGAACAGCAAGAAAATTCACTTTGTCAAATCCTCATACTGCCTAGTTTCACATCTTGCTGTGGCTGTAACATGGACCTTGCTCATGTCAAGTCAGCAGGAATTGTATACACCTGGATGGAGTAGCTCCTGCACTGGGATCAGTGATTGAACGGATGGCTAGAAACAGACCAATCTGAAGGCTGAGTTTGGCCTTTTAAAGAAGTTAAAGCAGAGGCATTTGGTTTCACTCTTGTATTTATAAATAGCTTTCTAATTGTGCAGCACAGTTTGACCGTGCAGCCCAGGGTTGGTGGGGATTGCCTGCATGCTTTTACCAGCTGTCAGTGTGGCAGCTGTGGGGTCCAGGCTGGAGCACCCAATTCCTGCAAATTCCCCCTCCCTAGCTGGTGTAGCTGGGAGCAGTTCCTCTGCTCAGAGGAGACTGCTGTCACCTCTTACCCACAAACAGGGCACTTAGCAATGAGGATGGGAGTTGAGAAATAGCAGCTCTTACTTGACTTTCACTTTCCAGGCATGAAGGCTGCTAAGACTTGTCTGTACTGCTCTCCTTTCCCTTTATCCCCTGTCCACGCCCCTTTACAGACCATGAAGTCAGCTTTTGAACTGGTTTCTGTCCCACTGCTCTTCTCCTGCCTTCCACTACATGGGGTATGTGGTGAACAGCCAGGGTGCCAACAGCCCCAGAGTCTTGAGCTGGCATTGGAATGAAGCATTAGGAGTTTTTACATGTGCATTACTTTCTTGTGGGAGGAAAGACGAGTGTTGGACACCCAGACCCAAAGGCACAGGGTGGAGAAGGTCAGCAACAGGCTGTTGGTATGTGCTGATGGTGGGGTGAATGCCGAGAGAAATTTCGTGATGCACAGTTATTCAAGGGACTTCTGTACCTGCAGAGCCAGTCCCTACTTTTCTCCTGGATTCAGCTCACTCAGGGGCAAGAGGTGTCTTCAGGAGAGTCCCCAGCCTGTCTGCCACCCTGGAGAGGCCCAGACAAGGAAGAAATCTTCAATTACACTAGTGAAAGAAGTGAAAATTCCCAGTAATTACAGTAGTAAAAGAGAGGAAAAGCAAGAGCTGGTGATCCCCTTTAGGAAGGGGTGTTTGTGTGGGAGGATGCAGAGCAGCTGCAAGGAAGAGTTTTCTCGTATGATAAAAGGTCTGGTCGAGACTCTAAATAGGAGGGGTGGAAAGACCTTGTTTTCTCAGTTTGCTAGGAGAAAACGACAGTGTGGAAACCTCACCACTGCCTGTGATTAGGGGGTGATGCCTGTATACGGATGCTGACTAAGAAGTGCAAAGAGGAGAAATGGCTGCATGTCATCTCCCCTCCCCTTTCTCCACTGAGTGCCAACCGGTATCTTAACCTTATTTTTCAGTCATTCTGCTTAATTTATTTCATGAGTTTCATTAGCCAAGCCAGGAGAGTGTTCATTTTTCAAGCATAGTTATGCAGAGAAGATCTGCGGTGGTCTGTGCTGGTTGTTCATGGCCTCGTGGGCTGTTGGTGTTTAACCTGCATTTGTGACTTTTAGTTTAAATATTAAGACTCAAAGAATAAACAGAATGGAAATTAGCTTCAGTGCATTTCTTATTGTTGTTGCTTATATAAAGAAGACCTATGTAGCCCTAATTCACAGCAGTCAAAATAATGTGCTGCTTTAAACTTTACAATTCAGTTTTATGACATGTGAAAACTTTAGCTCTAATTTGTGCCTCTCAGAATTATAAAAGGGTTTTATTTATTACAGCTCTCATTCTAGCTGCAGGTGAAATGATGCCTTTTAAACTAAAAGCAAGGATGAAATGAATTTCTGAAAAATCCATTTCTTATTTTACAGTGGCATTTGGGATGCTCACAGTATTTCTGTGTTATCAGGACAGAAAAGTAAGGAAACAATAAGCCAAGATCACTTACTTTTCACAATGGAAGGTTGTTCTTTTTTTTTTTTAGTATAATGGCAAGATAGTTCATTTTAAAAGGTCTTCAAATGTATTAATGTGACTCTCCAATGAAAACCATTGAAAGTTTCCATTCACATGGAAACCAAAGGACAATCATTCAGACACTATTCTAGAGATCAGATAACAAAAATGCAAAAATATTGTAGTCCTGTAAATCCAAACTCAGTCAGATAACAGAATTCAATAACATTAAATCAGAGAGGCAGAAGGATGAATTGGGTTCGGATCAAAGAATTGTTCTATAACTGTAGGCATCTGTTTAATCCTAAAATAATGGGCCATGACTAACAGGTTAACATTTGAGGGGGTTTCATTGTAATGCCTCTTTGGAATAATAGTTGTTATGATATAATTTTATTCTGCAGTTTCTGAGGCATAAGTATTTGCAGTTGCAACTGAGCAGGGGAGAACCAGGGCCCCTTTCATCCTTAGATGATAAGCATATATGGCTCCTGCCCCCTTCTGCTCTGAAAAGGAGGCTGCGTAGTTCAAATATCAAAGGGCCAGCACTCTCCTCTGTTCAGAAGAGGCCACTCTGAACCTCACTCATATCTGAAGAGTAACAATGGATATTAAGGAAATACATAACTGTATGTGGCTGAGCAAAAGAAAGTAGCATAAACCAAGTCCCAACTGAAAATCCTTTAAAATCCTAATTTCTGGTTACCTTCTCATCCCCACAGGCTGCGTCCCACAGTTACACAAGTGGCAGTTACACAAGAGCCAGAAAAGTGACAGCAGAGTGGTAGTGTTGTGCTAGATGAGGTATCCACATGTAGTGACACTGAGCACCTGCTTTGCATATTTTCCCAACAGACTCTTGGGTTCTGGGAAAGAGCAGGGAGAGGAAAGGGAGACAAAACTGAGTATTTTCTGTGTTAGTATCAGTACCACTCAAAATATACGATGGACACTGTGCACGAGTTGAGATTGCATCTATATCATTCAGCCCATCAAACTATTTAATTGAAAGGGGTGTTTTGGACCATGTTGTCCAGAAGTCAGGCATTGTCAGGCATCCACAGGCCTTGTCTGAGAGCTCTGAAGGTTTCATTTTGAACATGTTTGTTCTGAATAAGAAAATGACGAAATTCCTACGTTTAGAAGATGATTAGCCCCTCAGTTTTTGATGTATTTATTCATATGTCTAATTATATTTCAATGAATGCTTCCTTTACAATTACTAGAAGTACTCCTGTAATAAAGTCAGCATATGTGCATCTCCAAGAGTAGGGCTTAAATATCACTAAATGGTTTATTTCTCTTTCCAACCATCCCCTCATTTTTCAAGCTAAATAACAGAATTACTAGAAAAAAGTAAAATACTCAAGATACTAAGTTTTATAACAAGAATCACAGCAGTTACTGCTTTATTAAGAGAAAAAGGAAAGAAGGGATGGAATACGAGTAAAAGGGAAAACTTAGCTAATGATTCAAAACCCTTTAACTATAGTCCTGTCACTGCCAGAACTTCATTCTTGCCAAATGTGACCTTTTTGATTTTGACAAATGAAATATTGGAATAGGTTTTAGAAAACCAGGGTGGTTGTATGTTCCCTTTCAAAAAAGGAGGTCATATTTTTTTAGAAGTTCTAGAACTACACTTTTCAGGAAAATCGAATATTTGAAGCAACTAGTAAAAAAACCCCAAACTTTTAAAATAGTACTTTCTGTTGCCTCTGTCCTAACTGATCTTTCTTGTTGTTCTTTAGGAACATACAAACATCCTCTCCGTTTAGATCCACTCTTATTTTCCAGTAGTAATTTGTGGAAAAAATCTTCAGGTTTTCTATAGTTAAAGACTACTTTCTGAGTTATAAATTTAAAAATAAAGTCTTTATATATTTTTATACCTTTGAATAATGAATTTTCATTCTGCATAATGTATTTTTGAATGCTATGAAGTTTAAAAAGGTTAAATATGCGGTGTATGGAAGAGTGGTAAGTTGCAAATAGGTGGAGCTGTGCTGCTTAAAATACAAATTCCTTTGTTGGATGTGGTTTCTCAATGTCATGGATTAGATTAAATGCTATGTTGCATAGTATGGATTAGAATGAGAAGTATGTTGACTACTAGATAAGACACTGGAATTTCAGGGGTTAAGTGCCATCCCTTTTGGTGCAAGGAAAATACCTGCCTAGTCTTGGAAAAAGCATAGAGTGCTACCTGCTTATGCAGAGATGAACATGTGCTGAGAACCCCTTTCTTTTGTGGTGACAGAGGTTGATCCATTGGAAGCTTATTGCTCAGCCAGGAGGCTACAACCTTCTACACAGTCTGTAAGCAGGATAATATGAAACTGCCAAGAATTTTATAGCCATGAATGTGCATTCATATGAATAACACCTAAGGTTATGTCTCTGTAATGAAGGCATGTGGAGACAAGGCACGCAAATATTTAGGTGTTGGCTTACTGTAGTCATGCAGCTTCTTTAACATGAGAGAGATCTTGTAAAATATTTGAGAAGTGCTTTTGTTCTGAGTTGCTATGTGAATAAGAAAAAAACCAAGGAAGCACACAGGGGACAGTCCAGATTGTTGTCATGAAATAAGAAAACAAGGTGACAGTAGAATACAGCATAGGAAACCACGGAGAATTCAGAAAATTAGTATTGCTTGAAAAATAACTCCATTTTACTGATGCCATTGTTGGAAGATGAGCATGAGCCCAAGAAAACTAGAGACTTTAATGGATTCTTGCTCTCTAAAAGGATTTTCATGCTGCCAGTTGAACTGTAACAATGAGTCAGTTGCTACTGGCAGTCTGCTTGAAAAGAGAAGATGTGTTGGCAGCATTTATACTAGGGAGACTTACAGCCTGCTGGTAACTTGAGGGGCAAAGGGAGGAGGAAACACTCATAACCTTCAGAAGGGCAGACATAACTTCTGGGTTCGTGCTGCTCCTTCAGTTCCTGAGATCACAGCTTGATAAGACTGAGGATAAGGAACAGATAGCAGCCTGACTTTTTTTTAGGCTCTGCTTTGGAAATTACACGTTCTAACAGATATAATTGCGTAATTGGGAGTGTGGAAATAAAGAATCTGTGTATATTCATCCTATTTCCTCAATACATCATCAGTTGATTCAGTATTTTCTTAATTGTGAGTTTTATATGGATTTACTAATGTCCTTGAGATTTGAATGAGAGCATTTATGAAATTTCTGAACTCCTCCAAATGGAGTTTTAACTGTTTTTTATCATGTACCAGAGGAGCAAAGAGGAGTACATTTGAGTAAGTTTGAAATACGGTGTTTGGGAGGAACTACAGAAACTAAGCTGGCTTTTAATCCAGGAACATAATAGGATTTGTAATGAGAGCAGTATTAGTGGAAACATGGAAAATACGGAGTTTGCAAAGGGACCTCATGCCTCTTGGAATTCTTTCAAGCAGGCAATGAGCCTGTAGATAAAAAGATGAGTCAGTTGTCACAATCACCTTGGATTTTTCAAGTTGCTTTGAGCCCTCAAGAACTTAAACTGGTATGCAATGAATAGAAGATCTTTTTGTAGATTAAGAGATGGCTGAAGAAAATAGGAGGAATTCATATTTCTCACAGAGAGAAATCCCAGAGGAATTTATGCCATTTGCCATGTTTGAAAACCTAAGAAGGGATGTGACCATTAGGGAGCTAGCCTTTACTGCCTCTATACATTTTTTTGTGGGTCAAAATTAAAGCTGGTTCTAAAGAAAAGTTTTTACATAAATGACTGAGAAAAAAATAGCAAGACAAAAGTTCATACTATACAAAGAAACTTGCTTCAATTAAAAAAATGGACTTTGTACTAACTTGTTCCAATAAGGATCTTGGTCTCCCTATGGTAAGTTCACCATCATCTCAATGATTAGTAGCAATTGGAAAGGGAATTAATAAATTAGGAACTACAAATGGAATATCATATGAAGCAGGGCATATAATTGTGCTACTGCTCTAAATCCATGTCTTTAATTTATCTTGAATGTTTAGTGGTATTCTGACAATTCTGTCTCAAAAGGCAAAATATAAAGATACAAAGAATGCCCGAAGTGTTTAAAAACTTACCATGATATCTATTTGAGATATGAATTGGACAATGAGACTTCTGTGTAAAAAGAGATGATTGAAGTGTGGTATGACAGAAGTTTATAAAATCATGAATAAGATGACTATGAAATGTTCATTCACATCTGATCATATAACAATAGTGGACCAGGGGAGTTTGAAGCAGAAAGTTCCTTTTCACACAGTGTACAATTTATTTGCATATCTGGTTTCCACTGTGCTGTAGAGGTCAATAATATAATTATAAATACACATTGGGTTATATAAATTAGAAACTGTCAATAAATACAGTGGTCTGGATGAACCCATGTCCAAACAAGGTCTGTAATCTGCAGAGCAAGAGAAGGTCCACTCTATTACACACTCTAATGTGAATACTATTTACAATTCTTAGGAAGAATATTAAGCTATCTGAACTTTTTAATGAGTTGATTGTCTGTTATTTAATAAAATTAAAACTGTAATTTTGTAATTGTAACTGTTGGGAGAAGAGCAAAGTTGCAGTGGCTGAAACTCTAATCGGGTCCTATTGAGACTTTTTCTCAATATTGGGCTATTAAGACAACTGAATATTTTCCATACCATTTCAATAAAATCACAGCTCAAACTTTGAATGTCACAAATTTCAAGATTTGGAGAAAGCCAGGAATCCACCTGTGAGTCCCTAAAACATTGCAGTGCCTCCTGTGGTTGTACCTGTAGAACTTGCACGTTGCCATTGCACAGATGTTGCTATTAATGAGACCTCCCTAGCTGTGGCTACCTCTTCAATGCCTCCACAGCAGGAAAATTCCTGCAGAGGATGATTTGTGCTAAAGCTAAGGCAGTCTCTCACTTTTTTGGGGTTAACCCAGAAGCCTTTATTAGTGTCTTCACAGGCCATACCCTGTCTTACTCAAAGGATATTGATCTTTGGGATAAAAATAAGGAATGTTGCAATAGAGAGAGCCAATGTCTTCCCCTCTTGTGAATAGACTGTGAGGATGTAGGTGGGCATATGTTCTAGTCTTGATTTACTAATCACAGAAAATATCATACTGCAGCTTTGTCGAAACTTGTCTTGCAAGATACTAAAACCTGCTGTTGACTTACTAATAATAACGAAAAAAGAAAGAAAACTCTGGCTAGGTATTAGCCTTATACAAACCAGAGTAAAACATTCCTTGTAGTGAGAACTGGAAGTCTTGTGTTTTGTGATGCCAAAATAATACAGGAGCTTGACACTTCGATTTTTTTTTCCCCTGACTCAAAGCGCCTTTAAAGTAAAAACTTACTGAAGTGGTTATCTGAAAATATTTTGTCCAGGAGGGTATTTGTTACGCTAAATTTTTCTTTTAGGTTCTTTTGTTCTTTACTCCCCTGTCCCCTCTCAGCAGTGTCATGGCAAAAAAGTTATTTTATTGCTCTTACAATGATTAGGAAGAAAAAAAAAGCCTTTTCAAAAGAGTGATGTGTTTGTTCTATAATGGAGTCTGACTAGAGATGATTATTTCTGTTGAATGTGTTCACACTGAGTCATGTTCTGCTGATACAACTCTCAGCTTATACTGGTCTGACAAATAGTGCTTCCTGTCTTCAGGTGTTTCAGCTCCATGTTATTATATCACTACATTATTATGATGATAATGCAAACAGCTTGCCAGCAACTATTCCATAATGTCACTAACATAGCCAAGTCTGGCTACATTTTGGAGCTCTGGAGGCCTGAGTCACAATGTTTGGACTTCTAGCTTTTGCAGTATTTGAAAATACTTCTCTTGCAAGTGCCTTGTTATGAGAAGTGCAGTGTGGGCCTATGTAAGGCCAAGGTATACACATTCTGCAGGAATAAAGGCTATTCAGATGTTCCAGAAAAGATGAGGAAGTGTTGAATAAAGAAAAATGTCAGGAAATGTGACAAGACTTGTGGCAGCCTTGTCAGTGCTGCTGTTTCTCTGCAGAGCACAGCCCTAGACTGTCTGGGCCGTACCAGCAACGTGCAGCTGACAGTGTGTTCCCATGCCCCTTAGGAAAAAGCACCTTTCGCCAGCAAACAAGGAAAAACTTCTGAGGGATTCACAAAGGGTAGGTCTGTTGTGGTGGGAAGATCCTTAACATACTTACATGCTTGAAGCACTGGAATACAGACTCACTGCTGCATCTGTAAACATATATACACATACATATAGCCAAGGTCAGACTGTTTTCAGCTACCCAAGTTATTTCAATACATTGTGCCATGTTATCCACAAAAGATGAAAGAACTCAGATACTTCACAAATGAAGTGTGTGTTAAAATAACTCTCAGTGGACAGTGGCATGCTGCTTCTTTTTTTCCCCTTGTACCTCAAATAGCAATGGGCTACTGGTAGATAGGAAGCAGGGCACTGTAGTGGAAAGTAGCAGATCACCCTATGATTGTTTAGATGCTAAGAATTGCAGACTGAATACACTGAAACTATGCAGCATTCCCTATCATAAACAGTGGCAAAAAGCCACTGTTCGAATTGAAGTAAATCACAAATACCTCTTCTATTATGATGAACACAAAATTGGAATAAGACTATACATCCAGCAATACTAAGCATATATCAACAAATTTATGAAAAAGCAGAGCTGTTGCAAAACAAGATGGCATTTTGATGTTAACTGAATAATATGATAGGACTATTATTTCAATTGAAATTCAAATTTTACTGTCTACAGTGGAGTATTGTTATGTTCCTACTTTACCTCAAAGATCTGGTTTCTAGATAGGGACAGTCTGTTACCTATGAGTCTAGGGAAGCCTATTTAATTGACTTAGATATTAATTCCTGTGCCTGATCCATACTTGTACTTCCACATGCAAGCTATGGTTAATGGTTATACATGTCTGAAAATTGACTACCTCCAGTTACAGCTTCCTTTTCTGACACCAAACAGATTGTTGAGTGCAAATTTTCCCCATAAGATTGATACCCTGATTCTTCCCTCTCAAAGCAGCTGTCATTTTGTTATCCTGAGGCTGACATAAATTTGGCATGCAGCAGAACACAGGATCCAAAGGCTTGCAGTCGCTGCTGCCAGGCACAGACTTGAACCATGACCTGATCCCACCACACAGTGATTGTCCTGCCATGTGCAGCTGGTCAGCAAATGCTTGTAACATCTGTTCATTGCTGTTTATTGTCTGCAGAACACTCATCTTTTCTAACTCCTGCACACCTGGTAGATGTGATAGTTGTTTATCCACAAATACAGACAAATCAGTTCCTTCTCACAACAATGGTCTTAAAAAATAAGTTCCAGGGGTGACAGTAAAGAGCTTGAAAACTGGTATGTTGAAGGTTGGAATGGAACAGAGAGATCTTGTGGAGTCTTTAAATATGGAGTGAAAAATGAACTAACAAAGTGGAACAGCAGGAATGATTTGACACTGAACACATTCTGATAAATACAGCTGCAACTCACACTGTACTGCAAAAATTCCCAGAAACGAAGAGACTGAAAGTGTGATGAGGGACCTTAGTGCTTACCTACAATGCAGCAGGCATTTTACTAACACAGTGTTGCTCATAGGAAGGGAACTGTCAGCCAAATGTGCATAAATACCTGTATCCCAGCTCAGCAGCTGTTAGCTGTGCAGAAGTGACCTTGCAAATTTTCAGGTTTAGATGAGCTTTTTTTTTTAAATAAGGCACAGGAGGAAGGAGAATTCTGAAACCAGCTCTGGCTGTGGGTTCTGCTGCAGCTTCCCTGTGTGATACTGGGGCACTCTGTTGCCCTTAAACTGATCGTCAGTCTTTTCCACTTGGAAATGGAGATTGTAGTACTGCTATACATCACAGGGGAAGAACAAAAATGCTTTGAGGTAGTACTTTATGCTTTGTGTGGAAAACGCATCATTGCTGTAGAATATCTGCATTTTACTTTATTAATGTTAAGAATAGTTCCACAGTAAAATGGGTTAGTGTACCTTTATTTGCTGTCAAGAAGCAAATTATCATGCTTTGATCTACCTGCCAATTAAGTTGCTCAATTGCTTAAAAGTAGACCTTGATCCTCGGAGATGCTGATTGACTTTAGAAGAAGCTGAGTAACAGGAACTGAGGCATATATTTCACTCTGTGTGATCAGAAATTCACAGCAGTTTACTTGCTTGTGTGTTAGAAAACGGTATTTGTCTGGTGGGTGCTAAAAACACGCACCCACGAGTAAAGAAAGCAATACATGTGTGCCATGCAGGAAATGATAGGAAAGGTACAGCCCTAGTGAACACTGAGAGCACCTCTCCTGGACTGTATCATTTTACCTTCCTCACTTGTTTGTGTTCCCAGATGTGTGGAATGAACTTGGATAGGTTTGGGGAGTTGTCTTTGACATTTCTGGTGTGAAAGACATGTAAACAAACAAGGCAGAGCACTCCCAGCACACCCACACAGGGACTGATGATTAGAGTTGAAGAAAATATACATAGTTGTTATAATGTGTATTTTAGAATAATTCATCTTACCACACAAAATAAGACTGGGTTTACTTAAATGTGATTACTATATGAATGTTCAAAACTTTTTAGAACTCCCAGAGAAAAAAATTTCCTGACAGAATTAAGTTGGAGAGTACGGCCAATCAAGTGATGGTCTGAAAATAAATATTAGAGCAGTTACAGTGTACAGAAATATGGAAATGTGTTTGTGCCATAAATCTTTTACCAATTCATAATGTTATTGAAATAATTGTTTAAAACTCAAAGCATTAAATTTTGATTGCCTACAAGGTACAAGTTATTTTACCTTTTCCTATGAAGGTTCCCGAAATGTAGATACATAGAAAGATGGGGAAATATAGTGAGAAAACAGAATACACAATCAATACAGAATTCAAAACTGCTTTTGAAACCTTTCCAGTATTGTATAAAAATTTGCACTTTCATAATTAATGAATGACCTTTCCTTCCTTGACCTAGATTTTAGTTGTTTGCAACAAATGAACAAAGGAAAAGAATCACTTGAAGTCAGCAAAGCCAGCCCAGCAGTAGCTTCCATAAAACCCTTTGCCAAACTGATTAGATTTGCAGTTCACTCACTAAGCCTGCCTGGTCATGGCAGCATCATGCAATGAATCTTTTCATTGAATAAAACTGGAATTGCAGAGGAACTAATTTTTTTTTTGTCTGAATACTTCTGTAGTGCTTGCTTAAACATGGAATTGTTTCTGATTAACTCATGTGTGAGCAGTCCTATTCTGAAAAAAAAATTTCTTCCTGTTGAGCCTAATGTAGCTGTTTAATAATTAAACAGAAGCAGTTAATTGGAAAATACTGCATATGCAAAACAATCCTCAGTCTTTTTCCTTTGATGGCTATAAATGGTTCGAGGTTGGATAAAGAAGTAGTATTTAAAAAAAATTCTTCCTTGGATAACACATTGTCCTAATTTGTTGATTTTAATTTCTTAATTTGTTTGACTAAATGAGAAAGTTAAAGTATCTGATAACTTTTTTTCATATAAAAGGCTACAGGTAGATCAGCATGAGGATAGAAGAATCTTTTGTTTCTATAGAAAACTTATGAAGCTCCAGAAATTAAAGGTTGCATTGCTCAGCAGGGAGCTTATGAGAACTGCATTGTGTCCTCAGCCTCCACATAACTGCTATTCATATCCAGGCAAAGCAGGGAGAGAGAAAAACCTGCTTTTCCTTCAGTCAGTAGCTCATATCCTGAGTGGACTGGGCCTTTACAGACTTCGTTTAGGACTTTTTTTTAACAGCCTTAGCATAACTAACATTTTCATCATTGTTAGTGAGTGTGTTAGTGAGACTTAATATAACAAAAGATTGAATTTGCTCATTATGGATTGATTTAAAAGACTATGATTAATCAAAATGATATATTCTCCAGAAAAGAAATAGTTTTAACGGGTGGGGATATAAAAGAACTAGAGAAAGATTCCTGTGGTACTCATGTCTGCCTTATCCAATTCTTTTTTCAGAAAACGTGACGTTAATCAAACGAGAAAAGTGAATAAGTTTGTTAGATTTATTTTTGTTTAAAAAGAAAAAAAAAGAAAAAATAAGACAGATGTTTTCTATTAGCAAAGAAAAAGTAAAGGAAGTAGAGGAAGCATCTCTCTGAGACTGCTAGCTTTAGACCTTAACCAGATAAGCAGTCCCTGCTGGCTTTGTCTGCAGCCATCTGAAAACCATGTTGAAACATGTCTTGACCACAGGTCCTGTTGAATAAGTGGCAGACGCAGTTTTGCTTGGTACATGCAAATGAGGTGGCTTTAGTACCAAAATAGCTGAATTTTTAATGACAGTGGCTATAGAAAAATTTAAATTTATTAAAAAAAAAAAAAAGTTTCTTTGCTCTTGTGAATCACTGGAAGTCTCTGTGCAATCTGAGGGAGGTTTACCTCCCCCGTGGAAGCCAGACAGCCAGCTGGACAGCCTCACAGCTGGGTCTGATCCAGGACCTGATGGGAGGACAGGTGTAACAAGTGTGGAAATGACCAAGCAGCTGTTTCCACTAGTTTGCTGCCAGAGACGCTTGGGGTCTCAGCTGTGCTGTTACAATAAGCTAGAGAGTGACCTAGAGACCAGAGTCCTTGTGTGACTGGAGTTTCTGATCTTGTGCTTTGCAGGTTCTGTCCCAGGGCCAAGTCCTGTCCAGCACCAGCACCCAGTGCAGATCTTGGAGGTAAGTGCTATCAAGGGGGTGTGGAATTGTTTTCTCGGTGATGGCCAAAGACTCTTTAGTCAGGTCTCTGAGCTAGGAGAGTGAAAGTGACCTGAACAATAATCCTTTCTGACTCTTGATGGGATTAAAATATGTCCTGTGAAAGTTTGTCTTGCTTTTAAAATTCCTAGGGAGAATCTCTAGGGAGATCCTGTGAATAACTTGCTTGTAAACCTTCTCTCTTCTCTCCCTGCCAACACCTACCCAAGAAATACCTTGTTTATCTTTTAGATCTCCTCTGCTTGCTTTATAAGCCATTGTTGGCTGCTTTGGTGCAAGTTAGTTGGAAGATGCACATTGAGAGAGAGTCAGCTAGGACTGCCCAAAAGTTTGCATCTGGTATTAGGTTATGTCTCTCTACACTGCTGAGAAGTTCTACAAGAGAGGCAAGGTTGCATGTGCAGGACTTATTGTAGATTAAGGAAGCATGAATGGTATAGATGGGGCTGGGATGCAGTCAGTGATACAAGTTTCAGCTGTGGTAACGTAAGAGCTTTGGAGATATAAACGTCTCTCAGAGGACCACAGAATGGGGCTGCAAAGGTGCCTATGATGTGTGTAATGATGTTTCAGCTTCATCTTACCTTATGGTGGGGCAAATCTTACATAGTGGTATATATTACTAGTGAATTAAAACACAGGCATACATTCAAAATCACTGTAATTTTATGCCTTAGTTATAAGTAATTTTGAAGGCACATCTTTAATTCCTTCCATAGAAGTCCAAACTATGGGTGCTTGATTCCCATTTGTCACCAGAGTTTCTCTGATCTCTGCCCAGCTATGCTCATAAAGTGCCTCCATGTATGTTTACATAGATGTTTACTCTCCAAACAGTTCTCGTCATTCTGAAACTACTTAAGGAATGTACCTGACAACTTGGGTGGAAAAACATTCTCTAGATGTAAAAGACTGAAAGAACTGCTGTATACACTGGTCTCAGTGTTCACTAAAATTCCAGGTCTGGACTGAAATACTTGTTTTGACCCATATTTTTATTTGTGTAATACTATGTCTACCAAGGTAAAATTCTTCGACATTACAAGCAAACAAAGAATGACAGAATGTCGTGTCGTTGTTGTAGACATCAAAGAGAAAAAGTTTTAGGAATGTAGTAACATCTTCATTTGGAACTGTAGTTTAAATAGAGCAACTAGTGAAAAAGCTGCATTTTGGTAAGCTTTCTGAAAAGATATTAGAGAGAGACTGAGACATTCTTCATTCGGTTATAAATGACATAAATACAATGAGTGTTAGTTATGTCTGTGTAAGTCGGAATACCAAGTGTGTAAATATAACTATTTTAATGCTCTGGGTTTAGACTGTTGAAAGCAAAACATTTTGCTTACATGGTGTTGAGCAGTTTATTTTACTTACCACTCTAAGCCCCTTTATCTCCTGTGCTGCTGTTTGCTATTCCTAATGATTGTGAGGGAACCAAGAACTTCTATGAGGCTATACTGGCAAAGATAGTCTGATAAACTGGCTGCATAAAAATTCAGGTGTTTCTTGTAGCTGTTAAGATGCATCTGTTCATTAAAAGTAGATAATTTTTCTAGAACATGCAGTTCTAGAAAACCTAGTTTATATTTCTGAATTGAAACAATGCTGTATCTTTGAAACTTGTATAGTGAACCAAACCAAACGTTTTGGTGGTATCGTTTTTTTTTCATCTGAAATTACAGAAATTAAGAAATCAAACAAATTTTTAAAAGGAAATGGGATTGGGGTGTTTACATATTTTGTTTTTCAGGACCATTTGATATGCTGCACTAAAGCAGTACAGCTGAACATCCACAAATCGTGTATTTCTTTGTGTAGTATATTGTTGATATAAAGGATAGAATTTCAGAAATGTAAAACATAGTGCCTTGCCTTCCTTCTAGGGAAACCTTAAAATATCTTGCCAAGCTCTAGCTTCTGCATTCCACCTCTTTTATTTTCCAGAAATGATTTTTTTAAACTTTATAATTAGCTTACACGGTTGTATAGAGGAGGAAAGTATTGCTGGCAGTAATGCGTGTGTCTACACATTGAGGCTTGCTCAATGCATAGACACAACATGCAAACATCTTGTAGCCCTTCAGCTGAGCATCAACACACCATTAAAAAGCAGTGTTTGTTACTAAAAAGAGAAACTGCTTTGATCTGGCCATTGCATTTCTTTGAATCGCTGCATTATTATGCATAACAGAGTGCTCATGTTTAACTGGCCATCATACCTAATCTTTATATAGTCCCCTTTTATACCAGGATTGTACAAAAGAGGAATTCCTGAAGTATGTGTTAGCTACAGATAACTCACAGCGTGTTTGTTTTGGAGGAAGAGCAAAGGAAGGAAACTGACATATTTGTAAAACATTTTTTTTTTTCCTCTCTCCTCATCTAGAGCAAATGAAAATCGTACGAAGTGATGACAGACCATCCAAGGTAATTCTAAGCTGTTTGTGTGCAGGTTCGCTCCACCTTGCATGTACTCTATTTTTGTTGCTCTTGCTGTGGTCCCTCGAGACAAGTATTAACGTTACTCTGTCTTGGAACGCTTGTTACTGCATCTGGGGATGAGAAAATTCTGTCTCCCCTCAGCAATCTCTGTGGATATCAACAAACAGGTACAACATGCTCAGGCAGTGCGGGTTAGAGGGAGGGGGAGAAGTCAGATAAACCTAATGTGCTGGTATCATTCAGGAAGCTCTGGATGAAAGTAATTCTGTGACTTCTTCAAGTTATTGAGTACAAGCATCACTTAAAAAGGAACTATAGTTACTGTAAGAGTATTAGAAGCATGCAAGTTTTGATTGTCCCAAAAGGCAAACTGCTAAGACTTTGGTACAGATGTCAACACTGTTTTAAAGGACTTATTTTCAAGTCTTTACTAATTACTGTAAAATACGGGGATTGTAGTAAACCAGCTTGTAATTAGTCTGGGACCCTGGCCTCTTATGGGTCCTTTAGTGAAACTAGGGCCGTATTTATGCCAGTACAGTTTTCTGCTGTGGCAGTGATTGAACACTGGATTAAGACTTTGAATGAGTTGCGCATGGAAGAGCAAGGAGGGAAGGACTCTATTAGCAATAAATATCTGGGAACCTAATTTAACAAAATGTTTTCTTTCCACATTAGATATACATTTCTGGTGCGTTTTCTTCCTCTCTTTTGATCAAGGCTGTTTTGGACTTGAGCCAAAGACCAGTCTATACACAGAGCTATCCTAGAGTAATTACCCTGGAAACACTAGCTTGGATTAAGTCCGTGGGAGCAGAGTATTGTTCCAGAAGTTATTTGGAGAACAGATTTGAGTGCTCTGTCTCAATTGCTCTTTCCTCAGTTTCTCTGGAATCTGAGCTTCTCTCTTCATACCCTGGATATCAGTAGAAAAGAACAACTGAGTATTGTCATGCTGCTTGGAATTTGTGAGGTTTTAAAAGTTTGCATCTGCTTCCCTAAACCAGAGCACTAAACCAAGATTCTGTTCAAAAACCAAAACCTCTTGCTCTCTCTGGAGTGGGTAAAGTTGAGAAGGTATGCTTGCAAATAACCTTTTGGAGTTATGGGTGAAAGCATAAGAGAAAATGACCTGGGATCCAAACCCCCATATGGTTTTTGAACAATTACAAGGCAGGAGTAAGAAATTTTCAGATGTATTCAGAGATAGGAAATACTGGAGGAGGAGATTCAGGTAGCCTTCAGTCTCTGTTCTCATGTGCTCTGTGTAGAGTCTGGAAAACAGAGATACATTTTTCCCCCTGCCTCCCTTTTTTCTTCTTCTCTTGCGTGCGTTGTTTGGGGAATACAGATTGAAGACTGGGGTCATGCTGTCCATAGTTCTGTAGCAACCTTAGCAGACTTGAGCGATGTGTTATGCCCGTGGTCGGTACCCGGACCGAGCCAGACCGGTACCAGCCCCCCAGGGGGACACGGTTTGATGTCTCAAACACATCCCGCCCCTCGCCGTGGGAGCTCTCTGCCCTCTTCCCCAACTCACCTGCGGCCGTGACCCGCCCCCCGGTACGCCTTTATTTTGTGTCGCGAAGGGCAAAGACATCCGAGGCCGGGGGCGCAGCAGGCGGTGAGCCCCCTGGGGGCCCCGGGAGGCGCTGGGCGACTCACGGGCGGGGCGATGCCTTCGGCTGCCCCTCCCAGGGGAAGGGGCCCGGCTCCGGCCCCGGGGACATTTTGTGCTGTGCCGGGGGCCGGGCACCCACGGAGGGCGGGGCGGGGCGGGCCCGGCGCGGAGCCGGCGGGGCACAACGGGCGCGCTCAGCGCTGGGAGCGGCCACGGCGCTGGCAGCAGGTTCCCGGGCCGGGCAAGAGATGGCGGCCCTGCTCCTCCTCTACCTGCCCGTCCTGCCGGGGCTGGCCGGCGCCTTCAACCTGGACACGGACAACGTGATCAGCTGGAGCGGGGAGACGGGCAGCCTCTTCGGCTTCTCCCTGGCCATGCACCGGCAGCTGCAGCCGCAGGAAAAACGGCTGTAAGTGCACCGCGCCCCGCCCGGCCCCGTCCCGGGCCGCCTGCGGGGACCCTCCTACCTTCCACCGCCGGGAAACTTCCCCTGGCGGCGGGCCGGGGTCGCCAGCGCCCGCGGGGTGTCCGGCCGGCGGCGGGAGCGGGGCCGGCGGCGGAGGGGCTCTCGGAGGGATGGGGCAGCACCTGCCGCGGGGCTTGCGGAGCGGCGAGGACGTGCGGCGCACCGAGGGGTGGCCCCCGCGTCCCGGAGACCTGTGGGGGGAGCCGGGGCTAGAAAGGGGAAGCGAGCGGCAGCCGCCGCTGGGAGCCCTTCCCGCCGCAGCGCTCTCCGCGCGGGCCGCGCCGGCAGGCTGCAGCCCAGGGCAGCGGCGATCTGCTCCGCCGGAGCCTGCCCAGCCTCTCGGGTTTGTTCTCCCTGTGCATACCCGGCCTCGGTTAACCCAGGGTCTGCTGTTCAAGACGGACCCTACCCGGGAGTGCAGGTGAGAGGTGATACAAAGAAGTCAGGAAAAATAAGTTGGTGCTGATGGCATATGCGCGGAGCTTCTTTTGGGAAATTACAAAGGCAGAATAAGGCTTCTGTGTACATCTTCGGCATCCTTGCTGCTTTGTGTCCATAGCAAAGTAGTGCTCGACCCCACCCTATCCAGTAGTGCTGGACGGAGTGTGAGTATAAAGTGTTAAATAAATGCCCCCTCCTCAAATACTTAGTTTTAATTCTCAAGGCAAGATACGCCCATTATCCGTATAGAGTTAATGGGAGAAGGAAGCTGGAAAGAAATAATATTCGTCATAAAGTTAGATTAATTAGTAAATCGAAAAATCCTGTGGGCTCATTTTGCTCACACTTGCATTTTTGTGTGATTTCATAAAAATTAGAGTGTGTGGAGGAGTATAAATCACATACACCCGTGTTTCATCTTCCATCTAGCAGATAAAATGGCCCATAGCATCCTGAGGAATGAAATACAAGTCTGTGAGCTCCTTTCCAGAGGCCTTTATCTTAATTCTTGTCAGGATACACTTGCATAGGTCTCATTTTAGTACTACCAAGAAAGCAGTGCCTGAAGCTTGTTAGTCTCCTGTTGTATTGTCAGTACTGGCAGAATGAGTGTGTAGGAATATGCAGACAGCCAATTACTGAGAAGAAGGAAACGGCAGAAACACAAGGACAGTCACAGTATTCAAGCTGGTATGTGCTATTTGGCTGAAATGCCTTAGAGATTATTGGCATGAAAGTTCTGTATTGTATGTCTAGTAAGTGCTTCCTCAGGCAATCCAATGTGGGGAAAGAGCAGAGCCGGATGCTATCTGCCTTGACATGGCTCTCTGAATCCAGGCTTTCATGAGAAGCAAGGGTCTCTATTAGAGACAAAACCAGACTAGACAAACTGCGTTTTATCGTGACGTGCTTCTGAGTATGAGGTGTCTTGGCCATTTTTTTCAAATCCATGAGTTTTAGCATAAAGAATTGGAATGCTACCCTGGATAGCTGCTGGGTGGTATGCTTGGAATGAAACCTTTTATGTCAAACAGGCATGTTGTAGTCACTTTGAACATTGTTTTTCTGTCTGTAAGAGTAGTATTGTATGGCTTTAAGAGAACAAGACTTTAAATATGCTGAACTAACTATTTTTCTTAGGGACTGGGCTGCGTTTAGCTCATTTTTTGTGAGTTCTGCCTTCTGAAACAGGAGGTTTGGTGGGGAGTCTTGAAGAGAAGCTTTCCATGTTGGGCTGCATTTTTAATATCAGATAAAAATGAGCTAGGTTGAGCTAATACCAAAGAAGTTGTGTGGTCTTTTCCATGGAAACCTCATGCAGTTTCTAAATTGATTGACTCTTCATAGATGGAACAAATGGTATCTGCTGTCCAGATACTTGGGGAAGGTAGAAAGTTATGTGAGCAGAGGCATACTGAGGTCTACTGCTGAGAAACAAGTATTTCTAACACCTGCATGCTGCCTGTTACCTTGAACAGCAGGACTCAGGTGCAATACCTCTGCATGCCCAGATGCATTTTGGTCTGTCTTACCTCTGCTGCAAAAGTGGATTTGTGTACAGCTATCTCTTAGTCAGATAGAAGTATTTATTTTACCCCTTCTTGAATGGATGCTAGTTCCAAAACTCACATTTAAGAGTGTGAACACCGTCAAGTAGTTGTCAAAAATACAGAAACTCCAGTGCATACTGAAATGTAACTTAAAGTGATACTTGGACTCTCATCTATCAGGGACTCTCACTTCATAGAAAACTGTCAGCTTGAGCACCCTTCTACCCTTCCAGTTTTACAAAATTAGAAACAGGTTGTCATAGACACGTACAAGATCAGTGCATCTTTGGAAAAGCAAGAAAATGAGAGAAAGTGAAATACACTGATTCTCTTCAAGGGCTAATGGCTTTGAGCAAGGCTTGGTAAAACAAAATTATGTGTAATTTTTCTCTTTCCTCACTTAAGCATGTAAGTGAAATGGTTCCCTCTTCCTCACACAGGATTATTTGGTGTTAATCATTACAACAATCCTCTGTAAAGATGAGGGTGGAGAATGTCTAGGAAGTGTGACAAATAAAGATACAGCTGAAATAGCCTTTGATTAAACATGGTATTTGCTTTTGATCATCTTTTTTTCTTAGTCACAGAATACTGTGGATTGCATATTACCTTTGAATGGCAAATCAGTTTATTAGTGTTAGCTACAAATGTCATGTTTGCTAATGAGGAATTACTGAACTTTCAACATTATGAACAGATGACTGTTCAATTGCTTTGACATTAGTTGTAAATGGTACTGAGTATAAAGCTATGGACTAGTAACAAGATTCTGGTTTTGAGTATCTTCAGGTTAGAGGAGTTATCAAGTTTGTCAGGTGGAGATGAGGAAAGCTGTAGTTTATGGCGACTGAAAGGGGACTGCTAATGGTATGTGGGTGTGAAAGACAGTTGAATGCAAACTTTATGTGCATTGAGGAACAATAGTATTGGTGGTACCAACGCAACCTCCCTGGATTTGTCTTTATGGTTCTGGTTCATTGTCAAGCACAGTGAATCAGGCAGCAGAAAAGGCTGATGGAGATCTAAAGGAGCTGGGCTTATTGCCTGTGTGTTTGTTTTGTTTTTAATCTGTCCTTATGATGAAAGGGAGTTCTGGTTCTGCAGTGGAGTTGGTGGCACAACATCAGTGCATTTCATCTGCAGACTGGAAGAAGGTTTGTAACTTAGAGTGGTCTGAGACTGGGGGATGGCATAGCTATAGAGAAATGTGGTTAAAATGTAAGTGGTCCTGTGATGAAAATGTGAGTGTATCCAGCATCTCTAGATGAGGACTACACTGATTACCCATATATTCGCTACTATATGTTATATATATATATATATCTTACTATTATAATAAAAATGTAATTACTAGCTACTCACTATATATGTAGTGCATGTAGTCACATATAAGTAGTTTTATAGCATATATAGAGATATGGTCTGTATGTATGCATACTCCACGGAAGATGTTCAGCAATTCCGTTCCCTTTTGGTTGTAATTCACAATGATTTAAGCAGCTTGAATTAAAACACAAGCATCAAGAATATCTAAATTTGTATATTTCTTTCATAGAATCATAGAATCTTAGAATCACTTGGGTTGGAAAAGACCCTTAAGGTCAGTCCAAGTGTAAACTTAACACCTGTTAGCCAGTTTTTATTTGTGGTTTAGAATGATAGAATCACAAAATATCCTGACTTGCAAGGGGCCCACAAAGATCTACTTGCAAGCAATTCTGATATTACTTTCAGTAGAAGTATGGAGCTGAATTCAGGTAGACTTGTTATTGTGTAAGGCAAAAAAGGGAAGATACTGTAGTTACCAACATTGAGGATTCTCCCATCAGCTGAAAAACTGTATTGAAAGCTGTCGATAGGCACTTTATGTCACGAGTGCACTGACTAGTACCAGCCATAAAATCCTAAAAATTGCACTGTCTTACTGAAATTATTACTTGTCACAGGTTTTGCTGATACTGCAGGTCTCTACTGTGAGCTATTATATCAATACATGACAAAGTTGCCTTAGGTCAGCAGGACTGCTGACATTGCTGTACTTCTGCAGTGCATCCTCAGTGGCATTTAGCCAGTACTTTTGTGTTCTCTGAGGGCTTGGACTCAGAGATGCTTTGCTCCAGCAACAAAGAGCTGGATTATGCTGGTCTGCAGTGTAAGATGACAATTTCTGCATGCAGAGGTGGTGTAGTGTAATTCAGACTTTGGGTGAACTGAATTAATAACAATGCATATTTACACCTTCAAGTTTAAAAGCTTTAATAGTGATGGTTTTTAGTTAGTGCTTCTGTCAATTAAAAATAAAGGATTTGTAATAAATTTCTTTTTTTTTAGGCTGCGATTTTACTGTGTCACTGGACCTAGTATTTTCTTCTCTTGAGTGTCTCTGATTTTGTCTATGCAAACTCTTCTTGGATAACCTGCTTAGTATGCTTATTTGCTTTCTCAGTGATAGTAGAGGAGTTTGTCTATCTTGAGTGTTCAAGATAGATGTCCTGTGGCAAAGGTCAGGATCAAATGAAGTTGGGAAGGAGGAGGGAGGAGTAGTTGAAGAGTTTTCTTGTAGTGGTAAGGGACAGATTTGTGCTAATATCATGAGTTAAAGAAGTGAGACAAATTTACGTTGCATAAGGGGTGTGTAGTTGTTACAGGAGGAGCAAACTGCAGAAGACTGGCTTTTTTCCCAGTACTGATTTTGAGTTATGTTCTTGGTTATTGGTGGCAGAAGCCAGATAGGTAGGTTGGCTTCTCATAAATGTATTTTTCAAAAGGCCTAGCAAGCAGAGAAGAATGATTACTGATATAATTTGTTGCTGTCTGATTTTTCCACCAAATAAATAAAATTAGCGTATTGGGTTGCCTGGCATGTTAGAGCAGTAAATTGTTCACCAGTCAGCCTGGGCCATTCTTTTTTCCTCTGTTAAATTCCACCTGCATGTGCCAGAGCAACTGTAAGTTTTGTAAGGAATGCATTCTCCAATGGTAAATTCTCATTGGAGATACCTCATTCATTTTGAAAGAACTGCATTTAAAATTAGCTATTGTTTAGATGTTTCATAACCAGCCTGGGTCTAGATGAATCATTCTAGCCATAACTGTAAAAATGCCACATTTTGAGGACATATTATGTGGAAAGGACAAGACTGAGATAAGGCTATTAGGCAAATGTCAGTTTAAGAGCAGGTAAGTAAAAATCCACATTATTGAATGAGCAGATGGTGTTCTGTACTGTGAAACATTAGCTGGAAAATGAACACCTTATTGTGATATTTAGCAAGGGCAGGTAACAGCACAGGAATATTTGATGAAAGAACTATGCAGAATAGTCTGGAAAACATTGAATAATTCCTTTATTAGCACTGAATATTTTTGAGTGCAATATACATAAGCAAGTTACTGCTTTGAAAGTAATGGGAGAAGAATGTAGCTTAGAAAAACAAACAGGAACGTGGAAAAAGGTTTTCATTCCATTTTTAAGGGAATCGTTCTGTATGTTAAACATAAATGAACTATACCATAGGTTAATAAAGCTCCTTTTGCAGCTGTAGCATAAAACGTATTGTATTCTTGTTAAAATGCACTTCCCTTGGGTTTAAGGCATGGTATCACTTTTTCTAAGATTATTTTGAGGATTCCATAGCAGTTACTTTGTGAAAGTGCAGTTATATTTGTTTAGCTTAAAGGACAGGCCGTGTGTATTCTGCTGTGGAGTACCCAAGACAGATTTCTGTATCAAAATAACAGTGAAAGGCAAAAGGTGCTGTTTCTTGTATTGTGATTTTTGGAGCATTTACTCCATTATGCATTGATCATTTTTGGATCTGCTGGAGCAGTCGCTGTTTTTCTTGTTTCCTCTTACAGAACTTAATCTAAAAATATGTAATTTCCTTATGTTGATTTCCTTTAAGGAGTTGAGCTAATGTGTGTGAGGGTGATTAGATTGTGTTGGGAAGGGAGAAGGTCTTCTGAATCAAGGAGAAAAGAAGGAGGGGTTGATGGGATGGGCCCCGTCAATGTGCCATCTACAGCATAAGAAAGTACTCTAGTCCCTCCAGGGTAACATGCACAGATCCTGCAATGGATTTCGCTGCCAGCTAGTGAGTTTCTAGGGTACTCTTCAGCTGTATTCCTTGTATTTGTTTTATATTTTCAAGAAGTTTGGAGATTATCTAAAAAATAAAGAACAGCAGATAGGAGTGATCAGCATTGTTGAGTTTGCAGATAGCTAGTGTCCATAGGAATGGCAGAATTTTCTTAGACTGAATGTTCCTTCCTTTCTAGTGAGGATGACTTTTTTTTTGGAAATGGAGCTGTATGTGCTTAGTCTCTGCATGTTTCATCTGTCATTGTCACCTTCCTCAAAAGTAGGTCTATAAAATAGATCTTTAAAAAACAAAGAATTGCAAATATGCTGGGAACAACTCACTCCTGTATTGCCCGGGGTTGTTTGCTCAGCAGCACATGCATGGGTCAAAGGTCTGAGGGAAATGCATGTTTATCCTGGAAGTGGTCAAAAGTGGCAACCAGCTGTTGCAGATAGCAAGGACACCATCATCATGTGAGGTTGAATTTTTTGTCCTTTTCTTACTGCCCTTTTCACAATACTCTGCTAAGGGAATTACAAAGATTGGTTAGCCTTGCACTTTGTCATCGGTGCAGCTCAAGCTGCATAGTGGTTCAGTCTGCTGGCTCTTAGATGTTAGTGATGTCTAGCAGAGTGTGTGAAAAGCCGTTTTGTGTAATGTGACAAAACACTCAAGTGAAAACCACGTTTTCTTGGCCGAAGATGCTAAAATAAATTGGGTATATTTTTTTCTTATACAGCCAACTCCCGTAGCTGCTACTACAAATATGGCATAATTTTGCAAGTCCCTGTAATCTTTTTATCCATTCAATTTATTTTTCTGCTAGAGAAATGTTTGATAATTATGTAGTGTGTTTGCAGAATATTGCTGAAGATACAAGTTTCTTCTCCTCCCAGCCAAGCTGTATTCCTGCATATAGTGGAAGAATACTTTTGTTGTCAGATGAGATCCAGTCCTAGAAATAGCTGCAATACTATTTGCACAACTTGCAGCTAACAGGAACATAGGGTGTTAAAATAACCTGAAAAAAAATAATTAATGCTAGATTCTGCTCAAGTGAGAATGTGGGGAGGGGCAAAAGAAAAAAGGTGTGTAGTAGGGGGTGCACATAAAATTAGGTATGTGTACATGTGGAGGAGTAGCACTATGTAGAGTAAGAGAATGCAGTGGCATTTCTTGGCATAGTCTCAAACCTAAGTTATTTTGCAAAAAATCTTGTTCTTAAGTTTTTAAAGCTGGTTGAAATTCTCAGTTTGTACATTCCTATTCATAGTAAAATACAACGGTTTCTTCTTCCACAGACGTGTATAAAGAGCAGTTTCTTGTGAATGTAGCATTTAATTCTGTTGATCTGTTTGATCAGTTGAGTATCTGCATGGAACATGAAAAAAGGGCTTTTTGAGCATCTCAGCTGTACAGGCGTTTGTATGACCTGTTTCTCCTAGGGAAATACCTTACTGGAGTGTTCTTCTTCCAAGTGATTTGAGTGCCTGTGTTTTCAGTTAATTTGAAGGCGTGGGGCCATAATGCGTCATGTACCCAGTGACACTTCTGCTTTTGTCATTAAGTTCATGGCTTGAAGAAAAGTCTTAGTCAAACTGTGGATCCGATTATAGGCATTTAGCCCAGGGCTATGATGGCTTTGAGACTGAAGGAATAATTTGAACTGTGCTTTAGCATGCAAGTGCCTTCAGGCTGTTGAAGTGTGTGTTTGATGACTGTTCACGTACTTGTTCTCTGAAGCTCTTACTATGGGTTACGTATCAGGTAGGTCCACGCTTTTTCTACATGTGCAGAGTTCTTTAGCTCCCACAGGGTACTCCTGTAGTCCGTGGGCTTAGGTTGGCAGCTGGGCAGGGCACAGCTCAGCTCAGGGATGCCAGTGTTGATCTGGTGTGGGTGAACTTCCTTCCCCCTGAGGTGCTGCTTGGTATGTTTTAACTAAATGTCATGAGCTTCTGCTCAGATTGTGAATCAGCCAGAATTTATGTGGTTGTGTATGTAGTGCAGGAGGTTTCTACCTGTCTTGGTAGAATTCTCTCTCTTCCCACAATTCAGAGAATTGAGAGAAGAAGAGAGAATCCTCTTCCCCCACAATTCAGAGGGAGATGGTGGTAAGTCTGGAAAAGGAGGAGCAGGGAGGAATCTCATAAAGCAGGATGTATGAGTGAAGGAATTATGGCTTGGGTTAGCATGGGGAGCAGTTGCTCTTCAAATTCTGCAGGGCTGTGTTAGTTGCTGTAGTGTGTTACATTGCCCATTGACTCTACTGTAAAATGTCCATCCCTCTTGCTGTACTTCTTTCATGCCTTTTAATAGTTTAATTATCGTGATAAATGAAACTGATGTACTTCATTCTGTGAATGAAATAGAGGAAGGACATTTCAACCCAAATATTTGTTTTGTGCTGAGTTAGAACTGCTATAAATTTTTTTTAATGGCTTTTGACATGTTGAATGAACAGTATATGCTTGTTAAGGTTGTTACCTCTCAAACAAATAGTGCCTTCAAATACTGAGTGGGTGCTCTTCTTTCAGATTCCGCCCACCTCCCCCCCCCCCCAAAAAAAGACAGTGAGCAAGCGTTTCCATATTTTTTATTGCTTTCGTGTTTGTTTTCTAAAACATGTACCTAATGTATGATGTGATACTTCTTTAATTTTTCATGAACTTTATATAGAGATGCCATGTGTAGTGGGGATACAAAGACAAGTCCTGCAAATGCGAGGAAGTTTAAATGAATTCTGGGGTTTTCTATGGCATGAATGGCCAGCAGCCCAAGTGCAGGAGACAGTAATTACTGATTTCTGTAATGCACTAGTTTATTAAGGCTGTAGAGTGAGCCATGTCCCCAAGACACTGATGACAGCACAGACTTTGTATAGCAACTGTTTCTGCAGGGCCCGTTCTGCCGCAGGGCGGGCGCGGCACCGGAGGAGGCGATGGCCGGCGCGGGCCCGGCTGTGTGGGCCGCTGGCAGCAGAGCAAGGCTGCGGTGGTGGGGCAGCGGGGATGGACGCTTCCCTCTCTCTGTGCTTGTAGGTAGCTGGGGACTGCTGCGTCACCCCGGCTGCTTTGCTGCACCTGTCCTTGCTTACTTGTCCTGCTGCTGTCGGGACCCGCAGGTTAGCGCATCTGCCGTGGAGAGTAGCTGGGTTGTGCCGGGCTGCCTGTGGTGGGACTCCCGTAGTTCAGTCCTTCCAGTGCAGGCAGAGTGACTGTGGGCAGGGGCTGAGCTAGCAGTGCCAGGACTTCTGCTCCCAAGTTAGTTTCTTGAGATGGTGCACTTGTCACTTCTTGAGTTAAACTGCATGTTGTTGTAAGAGGATTTCATGCAGTACCAGGCCCTGCCATGTTAGAAAACCTGAGTGAAAATCCCTTTAATATAATTTCTTCCATAAGTTTATCATAAGTTAATTATAAAACTGTCTAATACATATTTTACAGGACCAGTTTGTGGTCAGGTCTGTTCGTGGCATGGGTGTTCTTCCTTTTAAATCTGAAAAATGTATAGATCGTAAGGGAGGAATTAAACTTGTAAGTAGTGTACAAGTTGCACTTGCTATTTGACAGCATGAAAACGATGAAGTATCTGCTGACTAAAACCAAAGCATGGTGTCGGAAGGCTGGATTTTGAAACACAAATTTGGAGCAGAGTGTACTATTTCTTGTAAGAAAACTGCTTTGTACCAATGGAAATGAGATCTGAAAAACCTGTTTCAAATCCAGACAGGCTGGGCTCTGGACTATGATTGGGAAAGTTTATTTTTCCATGTGACTTTCAGAAAGTCAATAATAAGTGGCCTTTCCAGAACAACAGGTATCTTTGTAGTTCCAGTTTTGCTTTGTCGTAGCTTGCCCTAGTCCTTGTGCTACTTTTGGCTTCTTTTTCCAGCCTCTATCATAATGTTTCCTAAAAAAGGCTGGAGAAATAAAATGAAAATTGCAATCCTTCAAGTGCCAAGCCTCCAGGCAACGGAGATTAATGATGTACTTGGCCCAGCTTTGCACTGTTAGTTCCAAAATGTACCTATGGAGTAGCAGATCAGGAGAATATTCAATCACTTAAAATAGCTGTTAATAACATACTGACCATGAGGGGTGTCTCTGTAAAAAGCATCAGAAATGAGCTCCCTGCTGACACAGTTACTGGTTGTATTTTGCTGGGGAGAGTTTTTACTTGGGAGGAGCCCATGGTTCAGCTCCGGTTCCCATTAGCAGCCTGAGTGTGTGAAGGGACAACGTGCTAATTAATCTGTGGTGCTCTTGTCCTGTGACTTGTTGCTGTTGTGGAATGCCAAATCCAAGCATGAAACAGGGGTGGTGCCACCAATATTCACAGTGTCTGTCCCACAGACCAACTTCAGTTATGCTGAAATGTTGTGGTTAAATGCGTCCATCCTCTGTGTTTGTTAATTTTAAAACCAGTCGAGACCAAATCAGTGCAGAGCAGCGAAAATATAACTCAGGTGGAGGGCTGTAGATGCCCACATTGTGATCAGGCATCTCTGTCTGGGAGCTTCAAACATTTGATAGATGACTTCTGACTGGTGATTTTGTAGTAAAATTTAAACTGAGTTAGAGCTAGTGACTCTATTTTCTTCATTTTGCTTAATCTACTGAAACTCTTTCCCGAGAGGGCACTGGAACTGGGAGAGAGAAAGAACGTAGGAATCTAACTCTCCAGTCAGGTGTAAGACATTTCATGGCATTTAGCTTTGTCAGTTTCCAAATTTGCCCCCCTTGTGGACTCTTTCAAGAAACACAGTGAAGTGCAAAGTCTGCAGTGGCAGCATTGTTACCTGAGAACAGCAATATTAAATTTGGCATTTGTGCTCAATGGAGACTGCAAAGTTGGAAATTTCTTACGCCAGTGACTATTTTATTTCGCCTATGTGTGGAAATGGTTACTGGTTTCTTACCCAGGAAACACTTTCATTAAGGCTCAGAGCAGGCACTACAGATGTGTTGCTTTTACTTTTAAAGGCTGGCAAAGATGTGGTGCCTTGTTTGGGTAAAAAGATACCATGGAAAAGGAAAGAATTTAAGGAATGAAGAGAACTTTGGGAGATAGCGGAGTATCTGGGTTCGGTGAAGACTGTGGTATTTTTTGTATTTGTTTAAATCAAAATGTAATTTATTCAGTAGAAGCCTCTTACTTTGAATGGGATTTACTTTAAAAAACATGGAAGATCTTCTCTCTACTTTTACTTGATTTCTTTTGAGTGTTTATTCCAAAATAGAACTGTAATGAATTGCTAATAATTTTTCTTCTCTGAAGTATGTTGGGAAAGTCATATGTTACCCTTGGACAATTCCAGGCTGTAAGTGAAGAAAAGAATTTCACTGTGGAGCGAGGGAATACTTCCAGGAGCTTGGAGGATTTCTGTATTTCTTTTGATATGGTTTTCTCATCTTAACTTTGACTTTCCTTTTGGAAGTGACCAAGATAGTTTCATGAGCAGTATTGGAGGGAGTTCAGATAGCTGTGAGCAGAAACCACTCCCAGCTCTCACTGTTGTTTTCATTAGCTGAGAAGGAGCCACAGCTACCTACTAAACATTTCAAGAATTACCAGTTAAAGTAGAGAGGGTTTTAAAATCCGCACCCTATTGCTTAATATTCTGCAGTATATGTTGAAATGGAAAACTCGTGTATTTTACTTTGGATTTTAACAGCTCTTTTGGAGCACATGTGATTAAGTGAAGTTACACCCTTTCTTCTCGGTGTTCACCTAACTGTTCTTGCTGAATACTGGTTGTTGGAAGCATAAAGTAGTGAAGAAAATGCAAAGCTCAATATGCCATGGCACCTCTAGGTGCAAGTGTAGAAATCGGATGGAGGTCTTGTGGTTTGTGTTGCTGTGGCACTGGGGGTGGGAATGTCAAGTGAGGCATAGGCCACATGGTCTTGTTCTTCTGCCTGATACCCAGAAATGTTTCGTACTAACCAAATTCAATTCCTACCAAGATATATTCTGCAAATGTGCCCACAAAGAACGGAAGATTTGACCACAGTCCCACCCACAGCACTTAGCACAGTAATAGCAAATAAGGCATAAAAGTACCCCACTTCTGCATCCAATGGGGGACGAGAATTTGAGCAAAATTGCAGGGACAGATGGATGAGTTTGTTCTCCTCACCCTCCCCAGAAAGGACAGTGTTTGGTAAGCCTAGTAAGCTATGCTGAGTGTTAATCTGGGCTATTAAGCTTGTGATTGCAATGGCACTGTTAGTGCTGTATGTAGCCACTCTGCAGTTAATGCATTCTCACCCTCAGTCCAGAGGAATGTTGTATGTTGCATTCAATAAATCGTGCTGTTCCAGAATCCTACTGGCTCTTCTAAATGGAGCCAGACCTACAGTTCATAGACTTTGCATCTAGAATCGGACCAGTAGTTGCATTTTTGCAACGCTGGTCAAGAGCAGTTGACAGAGGCCTGGTGCCTGCCTGAATATGGACAGTGAGTTCTCACCTTCTGCTTCTTGGAAATACGTGGGTTTATGAAGCATGTTTTCTACACACACTTATTCAAAAGTCTGCTCCAGATGTAGATAAAGTCAGTGAGATGGCTTGATACCTTTTCTGAGACTTGAGTAGTGCTTGGCATAAGTGGCGGAATGGAGCTTTTCTTGCCTGAGCTGTTGTGTTTGGGTGTAATGTAACACCACAGTGAGGTAGGGTGGGTGTAGCTGTGCCATAGGGTTCTGTGGAGGGATGTGGTGCTCTGCTGGTCCCTGTCTGGAGAGCATGGGCCAGCTCTCCCTGTTGTGTTCCAGCTGCACCTCGCACACGCGGGTACAGCCGGGGTCACTGGTGTCTGTGCGGGGCAGGGACCACCCACCTGAGCCAAAACTGCGCCCCGGTAAGGTCAGTTAGTTAAAACAGCATTATATGCCAAATCTGGAGCTCTAATCTTAGGGGATTATCTTATACTTGGCTATGAATCTGGGGCTGTAAGGGAGTAAATCTGTTCCTGTAAGTCAGCAGATGCACATAATTGGCAATGGGACTTCAGTTATTATTATGCATCTTCAAGAAGTAATTAAGAGAAATCAATAATTAAAATAATTCTAATCTATAGAACAACTTGACTGATTCCTTTGGTTAAAAATTAGAATTTCTGTTTGAAATTGGAAGACATGTTTTAATTATAACTAGAGCTAAAAAACATTGCAGTTTTATGCTAATGTATGAGACAATTCAGATTTTTTTTCCCAACACTGTCACTTGATAGATGCTTCTTTTAAATGAAATTCTATTAATAGTTTATTATGTTGCACTTCTGTAGATTAACACCTCTGCAGTCTGATTGGCCCAGGGAAAACCCAGTTAGGTTATAGTATGTATTAAAGCAAGATATATGGGGAAAATCAGGATTCAAGTAGTTAGAAACATCTGTTTCTGTAATTTACACGAGGAATAGCAATACTGCTTTTGTCTGATGTTGGACTCATGGTAAACATCAGATACTAATTCATCATAACTCAAATAATAATAAGCTAAGTCTCTGACAGGAACTGATGCTCAGAGATGTTTATGTTCATTCTGCTGTATGGCTGAGCTTCTGTTTTCTGTAGAGTAACAAGGCAAACCTAGCATGGGATAGAAAGATCAGTAAAATTGTCTGCATGTTGGAGTGTCTTGGGTTTTAATCTCCCACTCTGCATTCTTGACATTGGGGTGTTATTTTATCTGAATATGGATTCTGGGACATGATTTTGGGCATTCAAACCTAATTGAAAGTAGTTACAGTAGACCATGTCCACAGACCTTCACGGACAAGTCCCAATGAATAAAATGAATCATACTGTGAGCATGGGTGAAGAGAAATTAAGAAGTTGTCACTTTGCATTTGCAGAGAAGTTCCTAGGTTTTAAGTGTCTGTGTTTCATCTGCCAATATAAGGAGATAGCGATAGCTGGAAGAGCATCCCCTCACTCTACCCTTACTTCTGACCTGCAGAAAGAGGTTTTGCTTGCCAATGAGAAAGCTAAAATGGAACATGCTGCAGAAAAAGCTAACCTGGTTTTGGCATAATGAGCTCAAACTTGATTAAAATTCTTTTATTAAATCACAGCTGAGTAAGTAGCCACAGAGTAATGACTGGAATGTGTCCTCTCTCTGGAAGGACTCTGAGCACGTAGCACAGCTCAGTATATGAGCTGATTCATTTGTACTACTGCAGTCATGCTGAAATTCACACTGATGATGCATGGTTCGTATCATAATTCCATAGTTCTGTGCACACTTGTTATTTTTAAATTAAGTAATTTGGCTTTTATAATAGAGTTTTGATTTTTCAAATGTACCTTTTAAAGGGTAGGCAAGCTGAACAGCAGCTGTGTTGATCAGAAGTGGCAGTGTGTTTGCAAGGAATTTTTTGTTTTGCTTGATTTATTCAGCCAAAATTAGATGCACGTGGCTTTCTTACTTAGATTCCTGATAGCGTTGATAATCCTCATAACATTTATAATCATCACCTTCAGTAACCTGTCTCACAGAACCCAGGGACATAGGTTTAGTCTTCTCTTCCCTGGTCTTTAAGGCAGAAAAGTAGTAAACAAGCTCAAAGGAGTTGTGCCACTTTTTAATGGATCTTTGGTTGCTACTTGAAAATACATTTCAGGATTTACCATAGTATTATACTTGAACTGATCTAACTCTCTGTGAGCACTTACTCATAGTGTGCGCTTCTGTTGGCCTGTGTTGTAAGGACTTGCAGTGAAGTACCTAAGAGAATTCAAGTTTTTGTATTCGATGAACCTTGAGGATTAGTGACAGGATTCCTGATAACAGTTCTTTGAAATCTGGAAGGTTTTAAGTAAGTTTGCTTTGAAATTCTTTGTTTACCGTGGAAAATAACATAGGCAGTATTTGGATGGGGGGCAGGTATGGGCATTGGGAAGAATCTAAGATTGCCTGTTTCCTTTGAGATTGTGTTGGATGGAAGCCTTACCTTTTTAGGAAGGCTGAGCAATTTCATTTTTCATCTGCTGCCCTCAGTGGTGTCTGAGATGCCATTGAATGTTCGCAGCATTTTACGGCAGGTGGCACATCTTCCCACTCCATATTCTGTTGGCTGTTTATTCCCTCAGGGCTTCCGTAGGTCCTCTCTTGCCATCAGGATCATAGTGTGCTGTAAAAGGTCATTCAGCTAGAGAGAGGGACAGTCTCACTGTCCTGTAGAAAGGAGCAGGGTTAATTTTCTTGACCCAGTACTGCTACTGTCAGTAGTAGGCAGGTGGATGAATTAAACCAAATCAGGTATTTGAGAAGCTTGTAGTTTTGTTCGCAATGTTAAAACAAAAGGTTTTTGATTTCTGTAAGTTAAGTTCAGTACATAATTTTTACCTCTCCAGGCTTTGAATGAAAAAGTAGAAGTAATAAAAATTTCTGCAAGTTAGGAAATCAGTACCTCTGCTTTCCTAAAGTTATGGTTGTTCATGTTAAAAAAAGTCATCTGTCTTTCCCTGGGCAATAACAGAACTGAGGTGAAAATGTGTCTATTCTGCCATTAGGAATAATTCAGAAACAGATGCTTTGCAGAATAATTACTCTCAAGAGATTACAGTTAAATGTACCGTTGCCAAAATTAAAAAATTGAGTTATTGATGGTCTTTCTAAAATCATAGTTGTTTACAAACTCTTGCTATGACTGAAAAAATGACATTTCTGAAAAAAATGTTTGAAAAAGATGGCAGATGTACATAGAGAGAAAAACAGAAAACCTTTTAAACCAAACCCCACCCACATGGTATGTCCTGTGTATGGTGCAAACCTGAAGGTTTCAGCATTCGGGCTGCTAACCTTCATGAGGAGAATAAATTATGGATTGTGGGAGAATTCAGTCCTATAGAAGTAGTGAAAATTCGGTTGTTTCACAATACAGATAAAATTTTGTGTTTTAAAAAAAGTTTTCTGGTAACACATCAATTTAATGTCTTGTTATTTTAGGGACAGTGAATAAACATTTTCTTAATAAGAAAAACTACATATTACCGTAACTGATCCAGTCTTCACTCTTAGACATGAAGAAAAGTGAGTCTTGTTTTTAGTAAAAATAGCATGATGAGGGGCAGCAGTGTGCTTTGACCACTGCCACAGCAAAGTAAAACTGAGTTTTAGAGTTGGATATTAAAGAGGGTTTGAGGTCCTCTTCCAGCTTTGTGGATCCAACTGTAGTCCCAGCTTTGCTGTCCTTGACACCATAATGTCAGGGATATCTTCTTTCAAATGTTTTATGTCCAAGGGTCAGAAAGCACAGTCTGGTTCAGCATCCATCCATCCATCCACCCATGCATCCATCACGCCTGCCATGTTGCACTTATCCACACACTGTTCTCTCATCCTTGGTTTTTCAGCTGAGTGTGATGTTTCTTCCACAAATTACTGCACACTGGTTGCTACTAATTTCAGTCAGCTCCCTGAGAGGCAGCTGTGCTTCTGTGTGTGTGACACTACAAAGAAATTGACAGTGTAAGATTTTTTTTCAGACACACCTTATTTTGCATGTAAATATGTCTGGTGGTGGCTTTGTTATAATTCTCATGATGTACAGTCTATACGGAAGGAAATTTGCTTTACTCAGTGCTTAAAGTAAGAACCTTTGCATTTGGTTACCAGAACAGTGTCTAAGGAGAGTTTGTTTAATAGGAGAAGTAAGTCTTTGTGGGAATGGCCTGTTCTTGATGACAGATTTGTTGGAGAAGACCATTTTCAGCTTCAAAATGAAGTATCTGCCAAAGGAGTGGAGAGAGGGATTTCATGTTTGCACAGAGCCTGGAACAGTTCAGTGAACACTTCCTTTGTCCAGAAAAGATCTTGCTTTGATCAGAGATACTAAGGTATCTTTACTAAAGGTGCCTTTAAATTCAAGTAAACAGTGACATAGGACTGGTGTAAAACTAGAAAACAGCCTGAGAACTATTGTATTTACTGTTGTGGGGGTTTCTGGTCATTTTAGTGACTTTTCCCACCCTTAGTAATGATTTATAGTAAAGCAAAAAATATCCCACTTGATGCCCCAATAAAAAGATGATTTTCCCAAACTCGCCAGGCACTTTTTATCAACCAATCTCGATGAATATTGCAACAATAATAACAGTATAAACCATACAGGTACTGGCTAGCAGGTCCAATAATTGTAATCTGCATTACTGCTATACAGCTGGTCTCCTCCCCCTCCCCACATTTTCTGTTTTTAAAAGAGCAATGCTGTGGTGTAGCTCTTCATCCATCCTCAAATGTTGGCATGTTAAACCTCTAGCAACATGGTGAAAACACTTCCTGATTCTACTGCTTTTCTCTTTTCTAATATTCCTTCTACATATGCCTTTAAATTGTTTTGCTTTCCCTGCAGGTTGCTGGTTGGAGCTCCTCGAGAAAAGGCCTTTCCAGCCCAACAAGCCAATAGAACAGGAGGGCTGTACAGCTGTGACATTGCATCTCCAAATACAAATTGCATGCGTGTCAGATTTGATGAGGAGAGTAAGTTCTTCCATGCTTTTGTTTTGAATTGAAACAGTTGTGTGATTCTTCTTGTTTGATGCCCTTCTTCTGGGGCAGTGTATCAGACAGTTGCTTCTAGGGATTTACACATAACTACTTTTTGCATCAGAGTAAGTTGCAGCTTAATTGCTAAGGTAGTATGAGATACTTAAATCTTGGTAGATTCTTATTTGTTTGTAAATTTGATGTAACATGAAGTAATCAGCTAGAAGTTTAATAAAATGGATGCTGTTAGTGTTAGCATGTACAAACACTGCCACCTGCAGACTCTCTGGTGTTCTGCATGAACAGTCTCTCCAGACATGGGCTTCAAGAAAAAAGCAAACAAAAAATAAACTCAGAAAAAAGAACATGTAGTGAACTGTTAATACTTGAAGCTGTTTTATGATACTCTGCAGCTGACCCGAAGATGGAGAGTAAAGAAGACCAATGGATGGGTGTAACTGTCCGAAGTCAAGGGCCAGGAGGAAATGTGGTGGTGAGTGCTAAAGGACCAACTTACAAAAACGTCTGGGGTCTACAGTACATGTTCTGAATGGTCTGTGTTTCTGTACAGCTTGCTGAAAGGTAACTTGCCTAAGTTTACTCCTTTGATTTCTTGTAGGTAAGGAGTTAAATGTCTCCGTAGCAAAATAAGGCATTTGAGGTTGTAAGAGCTTTAAATTATTTTTCTATGAGTTAGTGTCTCTTTATAACCTTTGTAACAATCTAGGATGGACAGTTTATTTTCAAGGGGTATACTTTTTTTTGGTCATATACACATTTTTTCTTTTAAATACTGCTGGCTGTTGTATTTCTACTTCCTATAAATAAGGAAGAATAGTGTATAAGGCTGTAAAAGTAGCAGGTTATCACCAGCTTGTTTTCCAAGATGATCAGCTTCCCTTTAGCTTTCATGAGGGTCTTCCACTGAGTAGCTCCTGTGAATTAACGTGGTCATTGCACTGCAGTAGATTGCACTGCAGTAAGACTACTTGCTATTCTTTATTTTATACAATACACAATACTCTCTTTGTTATATTAAACAGAGAGAAAAAGTTACGAGAGTTTAAAAAGTAACATTCTCAGTTAAATAAATACCTCTTGTGGTGCTGCAGGATACCAGATACATCATAAAATAGGTGTGCAGTGAAGCTTCCCCGTCTAATTGGAGGTTAATGTCACTGCTTCCAAACCTGGGGCAGGTGACTTCAGGATGTGAATCTGGTTATTTAAGCATTTAGAAGCAGTAACAACTAGCTTTGGTCTGCCTCGGAACCCAGAGTACAGGGGACGACATGGAAACAGGCCTGTTCACTGAATAATCAGTCAACTAGTGCTGTCTTGTCTTTTCTTTGTAAGTAGGGAATACACTTATTAGATGAGGTGTGAGTAGCCTGGAGGTCACTGCAGCAGGACAGTACTGCAGTGCTCTAATGTGGAGCAGCTGCATGTTTGCCTAACATGTAGGCCTTGACAGGAACCATAGAAAAGGTTTGTCAGGTGAGAAACCTGACTTGCTTGTGCTGTTCACACAACCCGCTACATCTTATTCTTCCAGAAACAGTGCTGACAAAGGCCTTTGATTGTTCACATTTTTTAACAATGGTTTGGTGGTTACACTGCTTAGTCAGTGGCTATTCATCCTTTGTGTTAAATATTTGATTAGAATTCTTTTCCCCAGGGATAGTCTAAAAGGATGAGGAACAGGATGTGTTTAGTGCTCCAGCTCTGCCCCAGTGACAGTTCCCCTGTAACTGGAACATCCAACAGAGGAAGTAGGAGCTAACTTCCGTCCCCTTCACTGGAAAAGCTTTCAGCCTCTGCTCAGTGGCATTTTCTGTAAGGGGCAAGTTCTGAATAGCCTTGGGTAGATGGCAGTTGAACCAGCTTCTTGTGTCCTGCATGGGTGTGTCAATCCTTTAACTCTGAGAGCTGTTGGGAAACAGCGACTTCTTTCTTTGAGAGAGAGAGTGGTTTTTTCCTTACTTCTTGGAAGAGAGGGATTTGGTATTGGGAAGGGCTTTAAGGATTTAACCCTGTGGCCTTCCTTGACCATGAGCAGGCTGCTTTGACCTGTATCTGTAGGTGCCCAACCTTTCCCATAGGTTGCCTGTAGGACACATTGTTGTCTGCCCTTGGGTGTGTCTGCAGGGTGACTTACAGCACGGGTAGCAGGAGGGACTGGTGGATGAGCCCTGCCTTCTGTGGTGACCTGCATACGACACACAGAAACATCACACGTTATTTCTTCTGACTTGCAGACGTGTGCACATCGCTATGAGAAGAGGCAGTATGTAAACACGGTGCAGGAAACCCGGGATATCATTGGAAGGTGCTATGTGCTGAGCCAGGACCTCACTATTAAGGATGATATGGATAATGGAGTATGGAGTTTTTGTGATGGTCGTTTAAGAGGCCATGAGAAGTTTGGATCCTGTCAGCAAGGTGTTGCTGCTACTTTTACTAGAGACTATCATTATATTGTGTTTGGTGCCCCAGGCACTTACAACTGGAAAGGTATGACTTGGCTTCCTTCCTGCCTACCCTTCCCATTTCCTCTGAGACTGCTCTCAAGTGTTGCATCCAAAGTCTATTTTCTTTTAAGAGGAGAGGAGGTAATAGGGATGTAATGATTTTACCCTGTTTTTACAAAATGCTACGCTTCTGTATCAACATTTACTGAAGTTTCTTTAAATATCTTTGTGTGTATTTATGAACAGATTAATGGAACTTTGCACATATGTACAGCAAATTTTCCCCTTATTAGTCTTAATCTTACAGTGGTATTGAGGGCTTATTTGGATACTTTCATACAGGAACAAACTACTAAATTTCTATGAATTACTTGACCAGCCCTTTTTCTGCATTTGAGCAAATGTTAGATAGCTGCTGAACTCTTGGTTTATTCTGCAATATTCTCCCTTTTATTCTTTGTGAAGTTTGTGGAAACCAGTACTTTCCACAATAAATATTGAAGGGTTGCAGGAAGATAACAGTAATACTACATATGTTCATATCTAAATCCATGCATGTCCACATAAAATTTCATGGATAATCTAAGAGCCAAGTACTCTGTGTCATCCAGGAGATATTCCGAAACAGAAGGGGAAAAAACCCTAGATATTCTTTGTTAGTTTATATTCAGAAGCATATAAATGCCCAGTTCAGTCTCTTGAAGTGATTTTTCCCATCACACTTCATTACACCAACAGCTGTAAATACTTTCCTCTTGAGAAAATCGGATCTCCAAGCATTGCGTTTTTCCACCTCCTACACCTGTGCCTGGTGTATGAACCGTGCAAAATCAGAGCGTTAAGCTCTGGCACAAGGTGTACTTTAGTGAAAACTTAATCTTCCATGTATCTGTCAACAAAATCGGACCGACCTGAAACAGCATCCTGAGTGCAGTGACCATTTTAGTTTAATTGCAGAGAAGTGCTGGGGCAGTCCTAAGAGTACTCCTCTGTATAATGGAAAAACATGTGTGTGCTTGCCAAAACCTTAATTATGCCAATTGGTAAAAGGGAAGCACACCTTTTATTGAACAATAGCTTTTTTCTTCTTAAATGCTGTATATTACTGGTGTTTGCCATAATGAAAAATAATCTTTTTTTTTTTAATTCCTTACTCCTTTTTAAGAGAAGCTTTATAAGGCTAAGAAATACAGCATAAGGATGGTTTATGACCAGACCGCTTCAATGTTTTCTTTGAGAATTTCCTTAGTATCCCATGTTTTCCAGATCATTGTGTAGCTTCTCGGTAGAGCAGCATGAGCTTCTGGCACACAGAACAGAGGCAAAACACTAACCCAGTGCACTATTCGGTGTTTGTCCCATTTTAACAGCAGTCACTACGTCATTCATCGTAATTAATATACGTTGGGAACATTTATTTGTTACTTTTCTCACTTGTCATTTGTTTGCTTTTATTTTATCATTTCATTTTTTCAGGGGTGGTTCGTGCAGAGCAAAAGAATCAGACATTTTATGATCTGGGTATCTTTGATGATGGGCCTTACGAAGTTGGTGATGAGAGCCGCCAGGATAAGAATCTAGTTCCTGTTCCAGCTAACAGTTACTTAGGTAGGATTAAGTACATGTGGTAAATCTCTTTAGGTCTCTTAAACATTTGTGATCCCAGCCTGGCGTGATGATCTGAAATGGGAGCAGGTGTTCCATTGTGGACCCTGTAACACGTTAACTGTTCTGGAACATTCACAGCCTCCCTCCACATTTATGGGCCAGTTTTAGGTGTAACATGATACTGCTGAGGTACCTAGAAGAGCTGCTGTTGTAATGTGAGATTCAAGAGCTGTGCCGAGGGCCTACAGAATCTCAGGGAGGGAGTATAATCACTGTGATGGGTCAGTACAATGAATGAGTCTGTAGTCCTTAGTCAGACAGTCTCTGCTATGTAGTGTCAGGAAGTTTATCAAAATTTGAGTTTCTGGATGTCACTATTAAGGCAGCAGATTTTCTCTCCTGGTAGGTAAGTGCAATTCTTTTATTCTTCAAGTTACTAAAACTCCAGTGGCTTTTAACAGACCTTTAAAATACCATAATATAAGTACTATTTATATTTTACTTGTGTGTGTGTTGCAGGAGGTGAATCTCTTGCTCTTTGTGCAGTCAGGAAAACAGGAATATGCCCTTAGGCCAGTGACCTCTCTGTACACCAGTGAGATACACTGAAAAGGCTATGCTGCATTTTTGGAAAGGCATTAAGTGTAAAGAATCCTTCTGTTCCAGTGCAGATTTCTGTGGTGTGTTGATCCACTGCTTTTGGTCTGAGTGATGGAAAGCTGAACAGATGCGAAGGGCATTGCTAATGTAAAAAGTAAAAAACCAAGTCAAGAAGAGACCAAACTTAGAGCTACATATATGTTAGGAGAAAGAGAGCATAAACTTCTGTTGAATATCAGCAGTAATTACTGGGTGTAAAGGTAACTAGAAAAGTCATCCTAAGAGCTTATGTTAAAGTTGATAGCATCTTCTGGTGGAATAAGAATTGCTAAGGTGAAGAGTGCTGTGGAGGCTGGTGCTGTTTGCTGTGAACAGTCATACCAACTTTTTCCAGTTGCATAACCAATGCATTTATCTCCTAAATGTAAACGCTGCCTTGACTTGTAATAATCAGAACCACTTCCAGACAAGCCAGCTTATCCCAGGCATTACTGTTCTGTCTGTTTAGACTGTAAGCAAATGTGGTTATAGGTGCTTTGCTTAACTATTTCTTTTCTCTTCAATCTTTCACTCATATTTATAGGTCTTCTATTTTTGACAGCTGTATCTGATACTCATCCAGATCAGTTTGTGTACAAAACATTGCCTCCCAGCATACAGGTGGACAAGTCAGTGGATGTAATGATGAATAGCTACTTAGGTTTGTGACCACTTGAGGTGGCAGCATTTGGTCAGACATAATCTCCAGACCTTTGTCATGATCCTCTCCCCTCTATTCCCTCTCATATCAAATACATTGTAAGTAAAGCATGAAAAAAACAGGGATTCAGACAAAGGGGAGACAGCAAAGTAACAAGGCTTCAAAGGAATGCTGATTTGTTATGCATTTCTCCAAACCCTCTCATCCCTCCCCTAGCTGGGACTCCCTAAGTTTTTTTTGGAACTGTCTCATTGTGAATTGCTGTAATTGAGAATTTCCATAGTAGTGGTGAAGTGTTTCAGAGGGAGATTCCCATCTGCTGGCTGGTTCCTTCCTTCCTTGCAAAGTGGGCAGTTTTCTACCTTGGCCTTTAATGGCTATATTGGTATATGCAGCATAGTCTTTTACCTTGTTTTTTCATATTTTTTAATGTATTGTAAGACTAAATTAATTTGAACAAGTCATGTTTGGGGCTGCATTAATTTAAAACTGCCCATTTCACCATTACTGTGTAAGCTGATTCTCAAGTACTGCATACATCGTTCATTTGTGAATGCTTGTGCAGTACAATTTGCATGTTTGAAGTAGAACGATACTGACTTTACTTAGGAGGTTTTCTGATCATTTTGCCAGAGGTGAAGTACTCAAGCTATATTCAAGTGGTAAAGCTGTAGTTGTGGCTGAGCTGTATGTATCCTGTATTTGGCGTCCGTGAAAAGCAGGACCAAGTGAACGATGAAGTACTGTGTTTTGTGGGGAAATTCTAAATGGAATGTATGGAGGAGTGTTGGCTTGCAAATATGCATCCAGCAGTGCAAACAGAAATGGAGAATTCCCAGCCATAGCACACTGTTTCAGACAGAACTTGTATTCCATATACCACTTCAATATAGCAGGGGAAACATTTATTTTTTCATATTAAGATGCAAGGTATTACTTAGTTAATTTATATTTTATTTCTTTCTCTGTTAAAGGTTTCTCTTTGGACTCTGGTAAAGGAATCGTCTCCCAAGATGAGATGACTTTTGTGTCTGGTGCCCCAAGAGCGAACCACAGCGGAGCAGTTGTTTTACTGAAAAAAGAAAAAAATCAGAGAGCACTTTCCCTGGAGTACATGTTTGAGGGAGAAGGGCTGGCCTCCTCTTTTGGCTATGATGTTGCTGTTGTGGACCTCAACAGTGATGGGTATGGCCGTGGTTAACTCCTGCTGCCTGTATAATAAAGGATAGCAATCTTATTTCTGCTTAGGTTTTTCACATTAGAAATAGAAGGAATGACAAATCCCACCTTCCATGTTTTCCTGGAGGAAATGGAGAGTATCTTGAGAATTAATCAGGACAGAGCGTACCCTTCTAATGAAGAGTTTTATTTAAACAGTTATTGTAAACAGAGAAACAGGAAACCAGTCTCATACTCCAAGAAGGCCATAGAAGGTCCTTGTATGCCCTCAAAGGAATAATGCTTGCAATGTTAGTGGGGCTGTTGATACCCAACCAGTTTAATGCACATTTTAGTCTTAGTTCAGCAGCTCTTTGGGCAGCTGATCTTGAGCTCACAGTCTGAGCAGTTATTTTTCAGAGTTCTTCTACAAAAGCACGGCCTTTTTTTTTCTTCTAATTCTAAGCTGGCAGGACATCGTTGTTGGGGCCCCGCAGTACTTTGACAGAAGTGGGGATATCGGGGGTGCCGTGTACATCTACATGAACCGCCAAGGCAAATGGGCAGGGGTGAAGCCTCTTCGCTTAAATGGAACTACTGACTCCATGTTTGGACTTGCAGTTGAAAATGTTGGAGACATTAATCAGGATGGATATCCAGGTAAATGGAAAACAATGACAATAAAAATGTGTGAGATTGTTTGGTCAATGCCAGACTTGCAACATCTTACTTTTTGATTGCATGCTGCGGAAAGAGCAAGAATGATTTTAGATGTTGCAACTTATTTTCACCAGATATTGCAGTAGGGGCTCCATATGATGGTTTTGGCAAAGTATACATTTATCATGGATCCAAGAATGGAATAAATACAAAACCAGCACAGGTAATCAAATAACCTTTATTATATAATTATACTTGAACTAAATTAAAGGAATGACAGGGCTATCCATCTTCCTTTCCATTGCTATTGGGTGGTGGGTAAGCAGGAAAGGGCCCTTCAAAGATTGCACTGCTGACAGGAAAGATGAAGAATTCTTGATATTGATACATATTTTTATTTCTGGGGCCATCCATTGGCACAAATAATATGTGCAGAAGGAAAAAGATGTGCAGATAAATAAATTCTGAGTTTTAAAAAAAAATCTGGTGATTTGAAAACAATTAGTTTCTTTGTTTTCTCTTTCATTACTACTGTTTCGCTTCCTTCTTAAATAATATTTGGGTTTTTTGCCTTGTTTGTTTTTGAGGGTCACTCTGTCCAATTTGCATGGTTGGAATGGAACTTCATTATACTCCCTAGAATACCGCTTGAGTACTTTATAATACTTTATAGAATACTTTCTCTGTTTCAAGTGTTTATAGTCTATAAATACTATAATATGAAGTAAAGATGAACTAAGCTCTCTGCAGATCAGTAAATTCTGGTACTCACTGCTATTGCCAAGTAACTTCTTGGAAGGAGAGCTACTCATCTTGGCAGTTCGGTATCCTTTAGCTGAACTGAACATAGAGGTCGTATTTCACAGGTCCTACTTCATTGTATCTCTTCCCTCTTTTTCCTCTGGCCCTGAGACAGTTACGTTTACTTGTTACTTATTTCACCTTTTCAATGTCTTATACTTACCACTTTTAAATGTCTGAATTCCCTCAATCTGTTTGCTTTTTAGATTCTTGATGGTGAAAAAACAAACACCAATTTCTTTGGTTACTCTATTGCTGGAAATATGGATCTGGATAAAAATTCCTACCCTGATGTTGCTGTTGGTTCCCTGTCAGATTCTGTAAATGTGTACAGGTATTATATATGGAACCTTAATTAATTACACCAGGGCTTTGGTTTTAGTTTCTTAAAAATAATTTGCTTAGAAGTAACAAAAAGCTGTTTGGCTTTGAGTGTACTTTTCCTACCAGAAATTGGAAATTTGAGGGGAGGATAGGGGCAAGGGCAGGGATTCCATAAATTGGTTTTGTTACTTTATCTCCCTTCTCCCCTTGAGAACCTGCCTTACAATCAGTACAGGGTAAGAGGGGAATATGGACAGTTCCTGTAGAGTGCTGATGTGGGCAGTGTACCTCCACCTTAGTTTTGGCCTATTGTAACTTAGATGTCTGTGTTCTTGAATGGAATTTAAGGGTGATAAGTAATTCCTTAAGGAGAAGTTAACTAATACGTTTCCTGCCCTTTTATAATCTAATTGTGTTTTACTGAAGATAGAAGAAAACAGAACCAACCCCCGCTTTTGTAGCTGAGGATCCAAACCAGTGAGGCACAAACAGCCTTGCTGAGCTTGCAGTGGGGTCCATGAAACAGTGAGGAAGCCCTGCAGCTAGGATCCTTTGGGATTTCTGTAGCACATGACTTAATTAGGGATGAAGTCACAGTCTTTTGCTTTTTTCCAGTTTAATATACTGTTAAGCTGAATCACTAATAATGGGCAGGAAGAGGATTGTCTGTCTCAGCATCAGAACTGTGAATGCTGCATCAAGCTCAGGTTTTTGGGAGTTGTTGTCAGGTCCCAAAGGAGGAGAAGCAGAAACTCCAAAACTGGTTTTCTGAATTCTGGGATGAACAACTTTACATTTCAGGCAGAACAGCCCTTCTTACAATTAATGCTCCTATCTCTAAGGTGTATGGTATCTGTGCACGTAACTGTAATGTTCTTAAATACACTGGAACAGCGCCCAAGAAAAGCAACTCACATGGCTTGTGGAGGAGGAGTTGGTCAGATTATTTAGCATTCTGCTTACTCAAAAGGAGCTTTAATCATTTGCTGATAAAGGCAGGACAAAAACTTTTACCAAGGTGAGAACAGAAACCTCTTATGGTGACAAACAGTGAAAAGACTGGCCCAGTTAAATAAAGCAGGTGGCTTTCCAGCTATTTTAAACAACCTTTGGATACTTTAATGAGAACAGGATCAGCTCATAATTTGTTTATGAGAAATGTCTTCTCCCTTCCAGAAAAGGACGAGAAAAGACAAGGTGTCAGGGAGAAGTATGGTTACAGCCTACATGCAGAGGAAGTAGGAAATGAAAACATCATTTCCCAACAGCCACCAGACTCCATATCAAAGCTCCTGTGAACATGAATCTGAATGTAGTACCTATAGTTGTTCACAGGGGTGAATTACTACTGGTGGTAGAAACCACCACTGAATTTTCTGGTTTTTGTAAGTGTATAGAATGACAACAGCAACATCCCATTAGTGTAGCCTACTTCCCCCTCAGGATCTGTGGTTGTTTTTGGTGACCTCTGCTTTGCTTAGCTTTTAATAGTTTTCTGG
>WAAE01022858.1:0-29052 GCA_013400495.1 Nicator chloris
TACATAAAATAGGTGATGCCAGATACTCAAACACTTGGCACATGTTGTTTGCATTCAATTAAGCTGTTGTGTTGGATGATGGCGATGTGACATTAGGAAATTGTAATGAGCCTTTCTGGTGAATCTGACTGCCGTCCAAGCAGGATCTCGGGAGTAAGACTGGCTTCCTAAGTTGTTCACGTCCCCACCATCCACTCAGCATTTCTGCTATAAGTCTCAAACCTACATTGCTGTAGTAGAGAGGTGAAAAATCTTACCCAAGAGACACCAACACATAAATGGGTTAAACCAAGAACCTGTCTAATAGCTACATTTCTCTTTCAGTGCTGCTGGGCAGTGTATTCCAGATGGTGGGGGTGCTGTGAACATCTCCAATTGCCTTCACCAGAAGGAAGGCAAAAGCTCCATGGTCCTTTGAAAAGGTCAGTATTACTAATTCTCCCGATAACAGCGTTAAGAAAATCCAAGCCTGCAGGTTGCCTATTATTAAATACAATAATTATATTAATGGACATCCATTACAGATGTACCTCATCCTTTCTAATGATTTCATAACCACGAGGAACAAAATTATTTCTATTTCCCATGGAGTACATATGTCAGATTTAATGGTCTGAAAGATGAATAAGAACTGAGCTGCTAAATCCAAACTAGCATCCATGAAAATCAAAATGTTCTCCATTGCACTGAAACAAAGGGCATTAGATATTTTCAGGTCATGATCTGAAACATAATATAATCTTTTGCCCAGAAGGCAAAAGGAGTAAACAGAAATATTTCCAACCATTTCTATACAAAGTATAAAGAATCACTGCTAAGAAGTGAATGAGTTTAAATCCAAACCCAAACTATTCCAAAGGGCAAGGAACTTCAAAATTGCTGTGAACTGTGTTGTTCTTGCATTGACTTATGGATATTTGGGTTCTATAAACAGATAGTTGAAAGCATGTATTTCCTCCTACAGCAATACGGGGAGATGCTGCTAACTGGTGTGCTTGAGGAGGGGAATTTACTCTTCACCAATTCACCAGGTGAGGGAAGTCATACCAAAAATGGATCCTCTTCCTACTTCATCCTGTGGCATTAGTTCCACAGTCAAGAAAAATCTTATGTGGATACAGAGGTGTTCTCCCACTCCTGTGATAAATAAATTCACATTTCAAGGCCAGCAACAATCGTACTAGATGGGGAAAAAAAATACAGGCAAGGATGAATACGGGAGAGGACTCCATCTCTATATGGATTGTAGCAACTTGGAAAAGCAAGTTGAAGGCAGAGGCAGGAAAACTGCAGGAGCTTTCACACCTTTAGTTCCTCCCAAATCCTTTATAAGCTAAGGTGGTTTCAACTGTCCCAGGGAAAGCTGAGAAATAAGTCAACAGTGTAAGTAACCAAACTCAATTTCCTTGCCACCACTTATAATCATGACAAGGAGCAGTTAACCCAATTCCAGCCTGAGCTTCAACCATTAACTTTTGCAACAGAAATAAATTTTCCTTCACACATTGCTGGAAATCTTTGCAGCAGCTCTGTCACAACACAAGTAGCAAGAGAAAAACTGTTTGACAACCTTGTTTAGCCTATATCTTCCCCGTGATGTGGGAATTATATCTCTCTGACCTTTCTTCTCACCAACCTGTCATTTTACATGTTGTTTCTGCATTTCATCTGAATGTTGCCAGTTACCAGAAGAAAAAAACAAATCATCACACACATACCTAAATCCAGCTGAAGGCACTAAATGTAACAGTGTGATAAAATGATACCAATTACATTACATTAAAAATCCAAGCACCTAAAAGCCTGAAAATGAATAATTAAGAACATCAATCTTCTGCCTGTGATATCACCACATTATGCCTATTTCAACATAACACCATTAACTGTCACACCTTGATTGTTTTAAAAATGTATAATTTTGTTTTCTTGATGTCAGTAGCTGAAAATGTTCACTGAAAAGAGTGNAGCTGAAAATGTTCACTGAAAAGAGTGGATGGTGGAATGTACACAGAAACAGGAAAAAAAAAAAAAGAAGAAAACATTACTTAGAAATAAGTTGCATTGAGTACTGCACCTAGGCTTCTACTAATGGGGAATGAAAGATGAAGTACATTAACCCAAACACATATTGCAGTGGAGGTCTAGCAGGACCAGAAGTAAGCCCAAAATACAAAGACAATCAGATGCACGATGGTCATTTAGTCCAGGCATAGGACTGCTAGAGAACAGCTTCTCCAGCAGAGACATTTTAACTTGCAAACGACCATCCCACCCCTAAATCTCAGCATTTTCCACCAAGTTTATATTGCGTCTATGAAGGAAGGCCATGCTTTTAGAAGTGGCAATGAATCATCTGTTATTATTTTACACCAGGTCATTGAAAATAGAAAACCTAATCTGACCTCTTTAATGTAAGAATGTCATATTTCAATCATGCCAACCTGAATTTTTTTGCATAAAACTTATATAAAAGAGTTTGAATAAGCATTCATAACAATATTTACAATTCACCAATTGCAGTTATCTTTGTATTCTCTTTCTTTAAACCAACAGGGGATATTTCATAGACCAGAACATGGAAAACGCATTTCAAAACTGCGTTCACAACTGAATTTCACATTCTCACATACAGGAATTGGGACCTAATCTGAAAGCAGTCTCTTTTACAAGTCCATGGGAACTGTGCCATTCACTTCGCCCATGTTAGAACATCACCTCTGTACCCATTTAACTCAGGGACTAAAACATGAGGGTTGAATTTCGCAGGTTTGCTCTTGCACAATATTTTTTATTTGTTGCTGTTTAAGCAGAACTCCTTGCAGTCCTTGAGAGACTGCTCATGTTATTTGAACCATTATCCTAAAGGGAGACAAGAACAGCTTTCAAAGGATTCAGGTAGTATCTGGAAAAATACATGAGAGAGATGAAACCTGAAGATGGATTTCACAAGCTGAAAGAGAATAGATCATACTGAATTATTCATCCAGCTCCAAACATTGATTAAATCCATAGCTGGTGGCTGAGGGCTCAAGCCAACACAGATTTACAACTGAACATAATTTAGTACCAGAAATAGTTCCATCAGTAGTGTTGCAGAGCAAGCTGCAGTTTCTCCTTCTCTCATTTTTGAGATACACTCAGTTAAGATCTTATTATCATGCTTATATAAGAGAGGGGGAGAAGAGGACTTACATTTTTCTAACTTGCAGTTCAAAGACAATGCCTCTTTGCTTTATAAAAAAAGACTCTTCTACAACATTATTTTATTGTGATAACAAGTATATAAGTTCAGGCAGGATGTGGAGCTGGCTTTAAAACAATGTTAACTATTGATTAAGGAATATGGATAGTTAGTTTAAATTCTTGAAGCTGCAACAGGAGCAGATAGCACTCTTGTTCTGTCTTTAAATTGGCAATATCTGAGTAGTTGCTATTTGCAAGTGTGAAGTATTAGGTCATGGCCATTGTAGGAAGCAGGATATCTGACCAATTCAGTCAATAGTCTAAAATTATTCAGAAAGTCATATGTCCCTACATCCTCTAAAACTCTTAGAAATGTGAGTGTTGCACAAGGAGGCTTGATAAAATCAGACTACTCTCATGGTCTGTTCCTAATGCACAAGGCAGACCACTGCTGGTGTACCAAGCAGAAATTCAATCGTATCAGATGGTTCTCAAGAGGTACAGCTTGTTGTTTGTGTTCCGCCTATGGAGAATTTTGTTAAGGGAAGCCAAGTACTGATGAAATGCCATGGCTTTGCAGGGTCCCTTTTTCCTGATGACTATTTATTCTGAAGTTTAATCTGCCAAACTGGAGGAGTAAGAGGCAGCAGAATGCCCTACAAAGTGCTATGATTTCTGTACCAGTAGAGTGCATGCATATACGTAATTCATACCAAAATGACATTTGTCATCCACACAATTTCTTGTGTTTTTTATGTCACAAAAGTAAACAAAGAGGAGTCATCTTTGTTTTGATTTTTTTCGAGTGTAATTAGAAAGTGTAAGAGTTGACTTGTGCATAATGCTTTCAAAGGATTCTTCAAGTCAGTTCTCCTCTTATTTCATTTGGTTTTCTATTGGCAGAATTATATTTGCTTGAATGGGATTACTCTTGATCTAGTCAAATGTGAGAACAAAACAATCTAATTCCTTTTTCTTTTCCAAACCAGCATCATTGTGATATTCCCAGTTCTTTCAACACATCTATGATTTTCAAAAAATATCATGGTACAAAAACTAGTCTTCTTTAATCTGCTCTATCTTGGTCAAATTCCAAGCTTCATGCCATTTTTGTTGCTAATATTACCTCATTTCAAAATAAGTCTTTGTACATTTTTTCGGCTCATAACTTTCGTTAATATAATTGCTATAATCGTGCTTTAACTAGAGCATTTGAATGGTTGAGGAAAATATCTTATTAAATCTATGTTAAAGTGGGGACCGAGCAATTTTATGCTGGAAGGGGAAAAAATACACCAGCAACCGCACATGACAAAGGTTGCAAAGTGCCTTGATGATCTGACTGTGGCTCTCTGATTGATGAATAGCAGTAAATATGCATAAAAGAGTGTGGGTGCCTCAAGCGTGTCTCTGCCTTCAGAGAAGCCAGAGAAAAGGAAAAACAAAGTGCTTTGCAGAAACCCACTCTCTTGCCTGGACTAATATGCATACAAAATAAAGAATATGCATTAAACATGAGTGAGTGGAATGCAGAAAGTATATGTCCTCATATATACTCTGTTTCAGCACATTCATCCAAATTAATCTCCTGTGCTATTTCTGTGTAGCCATTTAACACAGAACAAATGTGGCTTGCTCTTGGCTTGTGTTCTGACACGAAGCAAACCTCTGACAATAACTGTGAATAACTAGGAGATCCAGTCCCTTAATCACCTGAGCAGTGGCAGTGTCAGGTGAAAGGGTATCCAGCCACTCTGCCAGAACTGAGCAGGGAGTTCACCACAAATAGCAGAAAACACACAGTACCAAGGGCAGAGGGCACCAACCCCACCTACCTGCAACTCTGTGGCCTTGCTGAGGAAGTATTACACCTTTACCTAGACTCCTGGGGACAGACAGATATCAGTCCCACACAACTTCAGCTGCCACAAATGTGGGAAAAATTTAAAAAGAATTCAGCAGGAAGGAAGAGCTTTGAGAATCTGCAGCACACAAGAACCACAGTAAAAACACTTCTCTCTCTTTGTAATATTTCCAATGTCTACACTGGAAAACACTTCCAAAAAGCATTCCCCAGGAACAGCATTAGTATCGGCACTTTCTAGAAGAGTAGCCCAGTCTTTGTAACTGGTGTTTTTTTAAGGTCTACACGGCAAATATGAACACAAATTTTGACCAGTATAAGAAGGGGCTGTGAAAAACAACAGCACACAAATTTTTAAGGTTCAGGGAAATGAAATATTACAGAATTAAGGGGGGCAGGGAACAAATAGGTTTGTTTGTCTCGGTAACTAGTAAAATCAGAGGATGAAGAATTTATATTTGAACTCTTTTGCATTAAACTTTTGAAGAAAATGCCCACTGAATTTTACCTACATCCTGCTGTTCCATAGAAATCCCATCACAATGAAATTCTTCTTTAGAAGGCTACATTTTACCCAGTGTTATAGTGACAATTATCCCAGTTTTCTCTCCTCCAAGAATTCCTAGAAGGGATCATAATTTTCAGGACCACATACTTGTTTTCCATAGTTACAACTGTGGGTCATACTAATTACATGCTGCATCAATGACAAAAGTCTACTGACTGGAAAACAAGGTACTGAATTCACTGGACAAAAATCCATGTTTGTGTTGCTAAAAAAATAATTTCATCCAGTGTCTGTAGCTAAATTGATACTATTCCCTGCTACTATCTTACACAGAAATATCTACAAGTCATTCCTGTGTCTTAAAAAGTAAATTTTATGGTGACTCAACAAAATGGAGGATAAGTTTTCACACCTGTTATATGTCAGCAATGCAAGACCTATTTTTGCCAGTTTTTGATCAATATCTTCCCACTACTGTGTCCTGAAATTATAGCTAAATCCCTGTGAAAAAAACCCACATTGAATATTTGTTCTTTTGGATTTTCCTATTTTCAAAGCTGTATAGAAGATTCCTTTCCTTTTAAGCCCAGGCTGTTTCAGTGTTTTATTTTTGTCTGACCCAAATATCCCAAAATCTAAAAGTAGCTGTTTTTATCAACACACAGTCATTAAGAAGCATCACACCAAAATAAACAGCACGCTTCCTGTTGCATCCTACCTTAAAACTCAAGAGCTAAAGCAACTTTTAGACCATCACAATTTAGTGGACAACTCTTGATCTTTTGCATTCTGTATTCCTTAATTCTTTTGGTATGGCCTGGAAGATGTTCCCACAGGAAGTTATCCTAGAGCAAGTCAATTGTCATCTAAGGACTTATATCTGGAACGTGGCCCATTTGTGCATGGATACTGGAGGAGATCAGCACACTGTAGTGCAGCCCTGCCATCCAAGAAGCTCTTCCGTCTGCATTGAGATCTAAGGGATCTTGACTTGGGCATTTAGAAATCTAGAGACTGATTAAAATTCTGGAATATTCTGACAACAGCTGCTTTAAGCAGAAGTTACCAGATGGTAATATTTGTGTGGGTACCACGTCATCTGGCAAGGAACAAGCTAATGATGCACAAAATGCTTTGATGCACAGCCTTCAAGCAGTAAACTTAAAGTGATATGAGGCCATACAAGGACTCATCTACACTGCCTTGCATTTCTGTGTGATACAAATAATTTTTGCCAGCACAAGTGCACAGGTAAGGAGATACAAAGTTATTTGGCACATAATGGTTGTTGGTATTAAAATGAGCATCTTTCCTCAAAATGAATAATATTTGTGAACTTCTATGTAAATTTGCAGGAAGCTATAGATCATATTTTAGATATATTGCAGTTGGGATGGTGGGTGTTTGGAACATAAAAATCCAGCAGTCACATGGAGATTAAAGCACAGGCCTCTTTCAGTCACGTTTTGGAAATGGAACACAATGACAGCCTAAAACTCCAAAACCAAGCGAGCCTGTCAAGCTTAAGGAAAACCACTGGAAAACTCAGGAAATACTACTTATATGGGAATATCTTCAACACAGACAAGACTAGAGCTGTTCCCTGCAAAGAACAACTTTGTATTTCCAGGCAGCTGGTTTCAGAGCTATCTGCTCTATGTATATGTGTAACAGCCTCTGATTCAACTCCTTCAATATGAATTACATGAGTGATAACAGAAAAATGACAGAAAGAATAAGTGGAATTCTTGCACTTGTCTTGCTAGGATGTGTGAAGACTCTGAAGGCTCAAAGCATCAATTTCCTGGGGTTTTTTATTTATTGAAGAAATCCACGGAGCATTGTTCATGCAGAAGTAAAAGTATCAATATCTATTTAACTGTGTGCTATTTCAAGAAATACATGGTTGTGGTCTGCATTTCAATTCTTACTCCAGAGTTCACACATCCTATTTGTAACCAACCTGGCTATGGAAAATGCAAAACTAAAAATAGGCCTTCACATGCAGCTTGATTTCACTCTTTCATTCAAATCCTTGAGCACTTGCACTACAAAAAATGAGAACCTTTTTAAAGTATATAATTTTACAGATCAGGGCTCAGTTGGAATCTCTCTGAAAATCATGTTGAACAGGTAGCCTGCTGATTTAAATTGCAGTGTTGAAACCTTTACAAGAGAACACAAAATAATACTGAGTGATTAGTTCAACATTCTTGTGTGCTTGAAAACTCTGAATTTGGGAATTTTGTTTGTTTTACTGAAAAATGTAGCTGGCTTGCTTTGAAATAAATAATTTATTTCTCAAAAAATATATTTTTCATAAAAGACAGATAAACAAAGATTGACCAAGGTCAGATAAGTTATCTTTATGAATTTATACCTTTATAAAGCTCAAATATGTTACTCATTACTATTTTACTTCTTTTAGGAAAGACTCCTATAGGTATGCATGTGCTGCACAATCAACTGTTTAAAATAAACTAGAGCAAAATTCACTACAGATGGTCTAAATATGCTACTGGTCTGTGACTCTGGTGGTTATTCTTTGTTCCTCTATCTTGCTATTTAGGACTTCTGAGAAAGTAATTGGAGTGAAAATGGTTGTCCTTAGAAATTTAAGACAGAATAATCACATCAAAACATATAAAATTATTTGTGTATTTTCTTATTTGTTCTGTTGGATGATTTCTCCAGGACAACTATTATATTCAATATCCTCAGTATATTAGCATCCTGCAGTAATGTATTTAGGTTGGGCATGTTTATTATATTTATTAACCAAAGGGAAAAAATAACAGCATGAGATGTAATAGAACACATACATCTTCTGTGCAGTTAGCAACCAATGTATTTAATTGTTTCTCATTCATATTTGTTGATTTAACTGGAAGTCAACAACAGATCCTAAATTCAATACAATTTACTTTGTACAGACCAAATTCTCTTCCAGAGGTTGAGCAACCCTGAACTTTTAAGTACTACTGTAGCCCTGTAAGTTTCTGCAGCAACAGCGAGGAATTCCCACTAAAATGTATCTGGATGCCTGAATTGGGAAGAGAGACACAACCTGCATAGCCCTGTGTCCATCAGCAAGGCTATGGTCACATAATGTCCTGCCTACCTGTTGTGTGGGGCTCTGGCACTTTAGGAAATCTGGACCATATTCTCTCTTCATTCTCCCAACACCTGAGGTGTGGGAGAAGCTCTCGTGCAAGAATGTAAAGCCAAAATCCAACCATGCTCTTTGGAATGAGCTGGGGAGTAGACCAGAGTGAGCAAGAGCTACAAATCACCCCAAGTGCCAGTGGCACAAGGCCAGGGGCTCAGCGCCAGGGTACAAGCACCTGAGGCCACCCCTGCTGTCCCCCACTCCTGAATTGAAGCTATCAGGTCAAGGATGTGGAAGAGTGGCATACAGCATTGCCTATTCCCATATGCAGAGGGGAGCTAGTGCAACTTCCAAAAACTTCCACCCAGACTAATGAGACAGTCAGCTCAGCACCTGAGCACCTGTCTTTGAGAATTGACAAAAGTATCCACACAGAACAGATTACTAGAACAGCATAAACAAAAATCATCTTGACAGACCCTCACAGATTGATCACACCATTTATCTCTCAGATTTGCCATCATTTTACATTACTTTCTTCATCAACATTTCTACTTTCCCCAGAGATGAGTCTTAACCAAAAATTTGACATGCAGCTCTAAATTCCCCTGAATTTTCAGATTAAGAGATTTGCCAGAAATTTTAAGTTTACTTTCCCATAGCTGGGAAATTATTCTTACAAAACAATAGTTCTCTCCAGTCCAAATACAGTAAGTGGGCACACGCTTGATTCCTCTGCCTGCAATTGTACAATTATGCTTTTCTTACTCTGTTTATTTGTCATGATTTTTCTTTGATCACATCTATATACTGAAGTATTCAGCTGATGGAACCACTGACTTTCTTTTTGAATAGTGTATAATGAGCAATGAAAGTAGAGAAAATCTGCATCTGACATAATGCTGGAATTCAGATACATAATAAAATATCTCAAATGTTAAAGGATCTTATGGCTTAAGTAGCTGTTTTGTGTCCTGAATCATCACAGGACTAAAAGTGTTATGTGGAGCTGGAGTTGGAGACAACACAAGGAGTCATTTAGAACAGGCATTGCAGTCTTCAAACAAAATGTGGATGAAAATTGTAGAAACTCTGAAGGTCATTCTGCTGTCATTAAAACAAATTGCAAAATTGTTTCAAGGGAGAGGGAGCAGGAGCCAGCTGATAGGTTATTAAATACTGAGCTCTATTTAAAAGTATATAATTTCTTCAATACTCAGTCTTCAACACAATTTGTCATACACAATCTGGTTAACCTTCATAACAAGAATTATTTCTACTTTTTGAAAATATAGTAACTACAGGGGAATTAGCGATCCTCTAGCAAAAGTGGAGTAACAGTGCCTCAGGAGCTGCCTCATTCTATCTGGGTCTGAGTAAATGTCAGTATCAGGATTTAAAAACAGAATATCTTGGCTTCTCTTCTCAGGACAATATCCAAAACACTGTGTCACTTTCTACGCTGCATGAAAACAGACTTAAAATAACACCAGCATCTTCCACCTTGTACTATGTATATCCCTTAATTTTAAAAATATTTCACGTAACTCTATCCAAGCTCAACAAAAAGAACCCATGATCTGGATCCGAATGCACCAAGTATAGAACTCCCCAAGGTCGCACCCTCACTAGCTTTTGTACACCTGCACTGCACTGCCTGCAAAAATAGTTACCCTCTAGGCTAACTTCTGGAGAAATTCCTGCCTTTGCAGATCTATTGTTGTTAGGATACAACAATATCAAAGTCATATAAGGCTTGCCAACTGTTTGATCATTGCTTTACACCCTGTGGGCAGAAAACAAGTACAATTCATGCAGTTCAATCCCTTAAGTCAAACTGCAGAGATCCAAGAATTTTGTATTTTTCTAATAGCGAATCTGTCTTTAACCCACAGCACTGCAGCATGAATTAAATACAGAGTAGACATAAAGCCCTAGTAAATATTCTACATTAGAATTTCAATTACTTTTACTACCTTTGTGACAAAGAAAAAATTAATAAAATCACTGCAGGATTAGGTAGTTACTGTCTAATGTTTCCAGTCTTATTATGATTTGTTCAAACCCGTTACATGTACTTACATATGTCAGTTCTAAGAGAAGGCAAATGCAACCTATCTTTGTTCAAAAATAACATTTTGTAATAGGAAGCACTCCTAGTGGTGCACAGGTCCTAACAAAACCAGCAACTGGATAGAACAGAGGCAGTTTGGTCCCAAAAGACATTTATCAAATGGGATTTTCATGTCAGTCTGGGCCTGCCATTTTTAAATGGCACCTCCTAACCCTCTGCAAGAATGGGCAAATGGATGCTTCCTAGTTTTTTTTGACACGTGTGTCTTCAGGAGAACAAAACCATGTTAATCACATTTCTTCTAGCATACTAAAATAAAAGCATGATCTTCATTGAGTCTATAAAGACATTCACAGGGTTTTTTATTTTGCTTGTCTCTGTTACCGGGTACAAGCTCAACTTCAGCATGAAGCTGCTATGACCAATTTAGACAATGATGTCTCCTTAGATTACTTGTTTTATGCTCTCTTTACATCAGTAAGTTATATTAAAACATGTCTTTCAAATTGGTATATTCCATGTACTGTTTCAAAATTCTAATAATTTTGTCCACTTCAAGATCCTTTTATAGCTTCCTGTGTAGGTAAGCAGGATTTGGCACAAAAGAGAGTCCAACTGCAAATATAAATGGTTGTGTTTAGCACAGTGTTTTTTACCACATTAATTTCCTGCATTCCTGTTCCAACATGAATATAATTTCCCAGTGCAGAGAAATCTCAGTTGTAGACGGCTTACAGAGATCAGCCTCAGGCCATGAGTACTCTGGAAGAGAAAAGTTATTCTTTCCTTGGAGACTCGTGCCATTTCTGGAATGAAGGATGATCTGTCAGCATACAAACGAGGATGTTAAGTATATGTCTTGGAGCAGGCATACCTGAAATTTTCCCAGGGATAGCAAAGATTATACTTTCCCTGGTACCAATACTGGAATTACATATTTTCAGAAGCAAGGGAATGAGTGACCACACTCTGCAGAACGATCAATTCTTCTCCTTCTTACTATCACCAAATATTTTCAGACCCCTTCCCTTGCTCTTGTCAGGCTGATCACTCTCTTAATCCCCCTATTTAAATCTGTGAGAGAGGAGTTAATGTTTTATTACTGTCATCAAGGAGTGGTTACACAGGGAGTAGGGAAGGGAACACAAATGCAGGAAAGAATGTATGTAGGTAGGTTTGGGTTTGGTTCCCTATCTACACAATAGTCCATAAAGATTAATGGCACTGCAGCATTTCAGAGCACATATTGCCTTGTGTACAGTTAAATCATTTTTTTAATTTGGAAACTTAACATTCAGCAAGAATGCTGGCTTGGCAGTACACAGCAGCTCCTTCATCCAAGGAAGAATTCACATCTCCAAGAAGGACATATTCCTTCTGCTGTCAGTGAGCCATTTTCTACTTTGTGCCAAAGTGTCTGCAGAAGTCTGTCAGTCAAGACAAAACACATAGACTCAAAAACTTGGCCATGCCATTCCTCACAGTCTGCTACAGACCCAAGAGCAAGCCAGACAGCATCTGTGGAAGATACAGGAGGAAAGGTGACCTCCAGTTCACCAGTGGGTGTGAAGAGATAGGAGAGATGTATTGATTCTGCTATTCTGGGTACGTCTCACCCCAACACCCACGTTCACACACATCCATACGAAACACTGCTGAAACCCCCAACACAATGTGGTGCATTGCATCCTTTGCACATTCATTCAGGACACTCCAAGGAGGATGCCTATCCATCCTGCTTGTACAGCATCCTGTGTGGGACTGTCCCTCTCTCACACCGCCATTGCTACAGTTCCAGCCTGTCCTCAGCCCTCCTGCTTTTCTCAGCCCCTGTGCAGATATCTCCGTATCATTGCAATTGCCCCAAGGCAGCCGTTCTTACCTTCACATCTTGCACCAGGGTCCTCACCAGTAGCAGCTGACATAGATCCTGTGACTCATGCTCACAAGCCTATGTATATCCTATGTAGTGCTGGTTTGGTTGGGAAGAAGCTTTGGTTGGAAACAGAAGAGCGAAGAGACAAAGATGGATGTACCATTCATCTCTCAGATATGACTGGAGGTACATGTTGCTGCAACAGATTTACAAGTAGACCAACACTTTTTTTCAATTTGTTTTCAGTGCTCAGAGTTATTTTTGGCCAAGAATGCTATTCTTTGAGTGTCTGAGCTCCTCTGGAGGCTTCTTCTTCCTGTGAACCGTGGACTGGTTCACTGAGCAGCCTCCAAGTCCTGTGTGGTAAGCTATCAGTTCCAAGAAGAATGAGTCAAGTGTTTGCCCACATGAAATCCATTCCCTGTTATTTTAGGAAGAAGCAGAGAGGCTCATAACTCATTCTCATCATTGCTGGGAAGCAGTCACCAGGTCTCTTGCACAATGCATTGAACTGTGCTTTCATAGTGATTTAGGCAATATAATGTTACAGCCAAGGTAACACATGACATGGCAATGCCATGGAATGTGCCCTTGTAACAACTATTAAGTATTTCAGCAGATAATTTCAACAAGGATCATCCATCTACATCCAGATTGAGATCTGTTGAAAATATTATAAAACAGATTCATCTAATTATTTTTAAACTGGTTAATGAAATAATTGCATTACTTAAAATGACAGTAATAATTTGAATTCTTACTAATACCATAAATTAAATTTCATACACGTCCATCAGCATTTATATTGTTTGTTTTTCCTTTGAATGTGAAGGGCTTGGAATCACTGGATCATGAGTTTTATTTTGGAAAAATGGAGCTCAGTCTGCAAACCTATATTTGATCTTGCTTTTTTTTTTTTAACAGACTGAATCTGTGTTCATCCTGCCTTTCACTGTGCAGATGCATCTTCTGCAGTGAACACAGAAAAGCAAAACTCAGCAGAGTCTCAGGTGAAGATGTTAACTCCTCCACTCCAAGCCTAACTTGACACATAGCTTCAAGATACTCTCCTTTGTCAGACTGAACATTTCTATCTTGAGCATCACTCCAGACACAGAATTCCTGCAGTGCTCCATATGGCTGGTGGATGGGTTCATCCAGGCTGAGGTACTTCATCACTGTAATGCCTAATTAGCTCCGTGACTCCAGGACCTGTGGATTCAACCAGCCCTGCCTACAAAGCCCGTATCACGAGCTGAAGGTACTGATGATGTACCCTCAAACAGGCTTAGGGAACAGACTTCTTACACCACTCCCAGATCCTGCCTGCTCTTATGGTGCTGCATTCGGCTGTGTAGTTTCCTATGAAGGCTCAAGGCACAGTGTCTGCTCTACAGATGTTTGATGAACCAGTAAAAAGCACAGAACAAAATGCCATGCAATACCAGAGTGGCAAGTGGTCACTGTAGCTGAGATTGAGGTTAAATTTACTTCTAAATCTTTTCTGTCAACAAGTTATTTAAGGCTTGCCTTTATATTTTTATCCTTCCTGCTGGTTTGAATTTCTGGATCCTTACTGCAGATTAATGATAAATATACTAGTAAAATAGACTTCCTCCCAGTGGTTGGAAAGATGTATTTTAGAAACTTGTTCCCCTACCAGTTTATTTCAGTGAGAATTAAGGTTTCCAAGAAACAAAGCAGGCTATTTATATATTAGATGAGAAACAGTAAGGATGAATTTTACTTTTCAAATTTCAGCAAAAACAAGAGCAACTTATAACTGTGCCATTAAGAATCTAGTCTGGAGAAAAACGAGCAGATGCAAGTATATTTCTAAGTACCCATCAGTTTAGCTTGGTGATGAGTGAGAATGCAGATTTTTACATTCCATATAAAAAAAAAGAAGATGCTGGAATAATCTCAGCAGCATCGTAATTCCACAGTCTTTATGGTGTGCTTGGAGTTGCAATACGCACAATCTGCATTGACATTAACAGGGTAATGTAAACATTGAGAGCTGGTAATTTCTCTAAAGAAGTAAAGCCTGTGCTTCAGGGAGCCCCTTAAGAGAATGGTTTCCTCCCTGAGTGATAATTGTATATGGCAACCACAATCAATAAATACTTTTCAATTCTAATAATTTGAATCTCACATTGACTCAAATGTGACCCTTTTGTAATGTGACCACTTTGCAATGTGAGAGGTATGTTGGTTAAACTCATGTGACTGCAGCTTCCTGGAAAGAAAATTTAGAATAATAAAGCCACAGTCAACTGCAGAGAAAACTCCAAACACATCAGGGTACACACAGCTTTTAACAGTATCCACTGAAAGAAATACAGAGAGAAAGAAAGCAGAGAACCAAAGGATAACAGTAATTCATATGAAAATCCCACAGATGGGTTAGGGTTGCTGGAGGTTGGGATTATACAGTTATGTCTGATAGTTATGGTTCTGAAAATTAGGTTCTAAAGCCTCTAAGGAGTTTTTGCAGCACCACTACATTTGAAGTCTTAGACTTGATGGCTTTTTTTACTCCAGGTTTGGTCTCCATGATTGGATTAGCCCTATACACCGGGATGGTAACTAACAAATGTAGTAAAACAGATAGAAAAGCTCTTTAGACCTCTTTGGGGGATTCAGCAAGAGGGAGACTGACATAGATTGGTTTACAATTTAAAATGGAATGACATCACACTTTTGCCTTCCTCTACCAATTCTTTTGGATATACCACGCGCAAGTAGGGAAAAATTCTGTGGTGTTGATCTGCTTGTGCTTATAAGAAAAAAGATGGGGAGAGAGGGCAGCACATAGGACAGAAGGAGGGAGAGAGGAAGGGAGGGAGAAAGGGCAAGCTGGTTAATGTTTTTCTTTCAGCTTGTTTTTATGAGTCACACCACTAAGTATTTGCATTAGCAGGTCTCCTGCTGCTGCTAGATCATTCAACTGTTTGTTTAGTTGTTGTGCCTCTTGAAAAGTCCAGCAACACTGAATTTTTATACATCTTTCTTGTATTTATTAATGAATTAAATCTTTAGGAAACAAAATGTTCCCATCACTGTTCTTTTACCTGTAGGAGTAGCAGTCCCCCCAGTCTCAGTGCTATTACTCACTCAAATAAAAGGTTACAGAATCAGACCAATATTTGTTTTTACTTTATGTTGTCTCCTGACCAAATTGTATCAGAAAAAGTGAAAATAACAACATAACTGGCATGTCACAATAATCAAGTTTAAAGTTCAAAGCTTCTTTTTGCCACTTGTGAATTGAAATAAAAAGGTTGTTTAATCTTAAACCTTTGCAAACCCAAACACTGGGTATAACTTTGACCAAATCACTTTGAAAGAATTGTATTTCTTTCTTTAGGTAGGAGACAAATATTGTCCAGAAACACATCCAATCAGATGTACAGTAAGATTGAGATTGCCTTATTCTTGCAAAATTGCATCTTCAAATAATATCTTGTTACTGAGTTTAACAGGAGTAAGGCTATAAGCAAAACTCTATCATGGTCAGCACGAAGAGCAGCTGCTAAGTCTAATTAAAGAAAAGGAAGAAAGACCAGCAGACAACTTATTTTTCTTTGTGAGGGTAACCAGCAATCTGCTGTTTGATGATCTTTCTCTCTTGCTTATTCTTCATCATTCTGAATTTCTTTAATAGTTTGCTTTCAACAAATCTTTTCATTTTTAAGAGCGCCAGCATAAGATATGCTAATGAAATACAAGGCACAAACCTGTCCTACATGAAAAGACAATAAAAGTATACAAACTTACCTGTTCACAGAGAAGGGTAGTTCAGACTAGAGATCCACTCTGTGAGAGAGACGGGGTCTCAAGAGGAGCGCTTGTAAAGGAAGCTCTTCAAAATAGCCCTGTATCTGCTACATAAGATGCTTGGTTTGGTTTTCCTCCTCTTTAATCAAAACAATGACCGATGGGGAAAAAACTAGGTGCTTTAAAGATGTAAAAGGCTTGTCTTGGTTGTAAAAGAAACAGCACATTAAGAGAAACTTTTCTTCATTGCAGGCATGTGATCTACGGAACTTTCTCTTGGTTCAACCCCCAACGGTGACTGTGGGTAAATGGTATCTTCTTACTTGTGACATCTGTTCCCTGTGTGAATTCGGACATGCGTGTCCTGACTTCAATAACAAAAACACTTTTTTTCTTTCTACTTGTTATTCTTGCTACACCAACATAACTGAGAGAGTATGAGCTCTTGTCTCTCTTCAACAGAACTAGGGGATAATTAAAGGACTACTCAGTTATTTCTACGCAAATTAACTGCCTAGGTGAAATTTAAAACATAGCTTGCTCTTCAGAACATTTGTCAGTTGTAGTGATCTGCTACAAGACAAGAAGTTAGCATACAAAAATGTTAGTTGCCTGATTTAATTAATCTGAAGACTTTTAGGTAGAGAGTCTGTCTTCCACTTGCCACGTGGGCATATTTTGTGAATAGACTGAAAACATTGAACAGTTCTTTGAAGCTGGAAGCTTAACTTCCCTCCAATTCCTACAATTACTGCTTCATTCTAGATCCATTCTTGCCCTATATGCCACTTGGGCTGAAGATGGCTTTCAGAGAGGGGACTTCTAGGATGATTCCAGAACAGTAGGCCACCCTCTACATAAAAAATGGCAAGGCATTGCAACAATTTATGTACTACAGCTTACGCTCTTTTCTGGAGCATGGTATACATGTTTAAACCTCTTAAGGTATACACAAGGAGCACCAGTGATCAGTATACTGTACTCAGAGTGCCCTTCCTCACCTCTTACTCTACACTGGGTGAAACCCACAGGCTAAAACAAAGCTCTGCGGTGGCTTGGGCACAATAAGTAAGAGTGTGTGTACTATGACTGCCTGTTAATTAAAATACTCCTTTAGGTGAAGTGCTAAAACACTATCTGGGCTCTGAAAATGCTAGATTTTATCCCTGCTAACAGTCCCGTGAAGAATTTGCTTCAAATTTACATAAGCCTATGCTTTCCTTTGGTATAGAGTTTTTGCCTGATCCTATGACCTGTGTTCTTCCACTGAGGCTGCTTCAGTTCCAGCTCTGCACTGCCAGACGGCTTCTCAACAGCTTCTTGGGGAGCTGCACGATCTGACAGGGAGTGGACACAGTTCTGTATAAACACATTTTTTAAAAACTGCAGGAAATATCAGGGTAGTGCTCACATGAGGCCTAATTTATCCTCTGGTCACTCAAAGCAGATAATGGAGGCCGGTGATAGAGTGCGTGCCCTGGGCTATACGCTGGTTCATTACACACACGTGGCTCCCTCTAAGTTTAATGTGAATTTAACGTACCAAGGAAAGAGAGGACATACCCTTCAGGGTGAGTGCACGCTCTCAAAAAACCTAATGAACTCCCACAATCATGCCTGTTTCTGAGATAGCTCCAAAGACTGAATATTGATAACTAAGCACTTTTATGACTGTTACTTATGCTTCAAATGTTCATCTCAGTCAATAGCTCTTTACATCATTAACGTCGCCCTGAACATTAAATGTGTGGGAAGCATTCCTGCTTTCAGACCTTGTGTTTTTTGTGACACCTTCAGAGACGCCCGGCTCAGGAAGGCGCTGATGCACAGCCCTCACAGGGCCTGCTGACCTCCAATACTGCGCTTGTGGTCACTTCGGCCTTGCTCACACCTCAGACTTTCGGCGCAGGTGCCGCTCTGGGCCTCCCCTGGCCGGCCTGAGGGGCCGACCCCCGCGCTGGAGCCAGCAATGTTTCGTGTGCCCAGCGGACCCTTCCACGGGTCTCTGCCGGCCGCCCGTGTGCCAGCGCTGCGGGGGCCGCGCCGCTCCCAGCCGCACACGCTTCGCCAGCCTCTGCTGCCGAGCAGGACCCGCGCTCGCCTCTAAAAATAGCGCGGCTGAGCTATAAATAGCAGCGCCTGGAGCGGCTCCGGAGTGCCCCCGCCAACGCCGCCGCTCCCGCTGCTGCTGCCGCTGTGCTGCGGGAGGAGAGCGCCCTCGGGAAGGGCCCCGAGGGGAGGGAGGGATGGAGGGATGGAGGGACGGACGGACGGACGGACGGACGGACGGACGGACGGACGGACGGACGGACGGGAGGGCATGGATGGCCGCGGGGCAGCGAGCCGGGCCCGGGCAGGGCACGGCGCTCCTCCTCGGGCGGCTCCGCGGGCCGTGGATGCTGCTATGTGGGGCCGGGGCAGCTGCACATCGGCGGGCTCCCTCCCTCCCTCCTTCCCTCCTCCTCTGCCTCTCTCGGCCTGCCAGGTACCGCGGCTCCCCGGACAGCGGGAGGGCAGCGGGCGGCGCGGAGCCAGGAGCAGAGCCTTTCCAAGGGCTGCTCAGTGACACCAGGGGCCATGGGCACGCACAGGGACCAAGCGGGCACTCCCTGAACACCGGGAATCCCTGCCCCCGTGAGGCTGACGGAGTACAGGCACAGGTTGCCCGGGGAGCTCTCCGTCCTAGGAGACCTTCAAAAGCCGCAGGGACACGGCTCCGGGCCTCCAGCTCTGCGTGGCCCTGCTCGAGCAGGAGGCTGGACCAAACAACATGCAGAGGCCCCTTCCCACCCCCGGTGCCCGGCAGTCCTGAGAAATCCTGTAGAGCCCAGCTCGGAAATAGCAGAACTGAGGATCCTCCTTCACGTAAGGCTTCCAGGGCTGTGCTAAAATTCAGTGAGAGCTTTCTAGCCTGGTGTGTTGCTGGTGCTTATGGCTTTGTGGTGGAGAAGGTCTCTTAGGGCAAACTTTGATTGCAGCTAGCAGGCCTCCAGTGGAGAGCTGCCGGTGCCTTAAGAGAGCGAGCAGCAGGGAGTTGCATTTCATACCTCCTCCTTTCACTTCTGACGTTCTTTCTGCAAGGAACAGCAGGGCTCCCCTACTATGCTGTATGATCTTGCTCTGTTAACTAATTTCTCCTTGTAACAGGAATGCTCTTGCTTGCACAGTGAAAATAGTAATAATAATAAAAAAATCCCGTGTCAGTAAAGCCTGTTAGTTTCATGGTGCTGTGGTTTTAAACAATGTTGTTCTCTCCCACTGAATGCTCTGCTTGCTTTCTGATCTAACCTGTGCCTTGCACCATTTGAGAAGATAAGAAAGAGCAGATAAAAGTCAGAAAACTGTCCCACACCACTGTAGGTCATTTACTAAGAGCTGAGTCCCCATGATGAAGCCAGCCAGTGTTTTGCTGTAGTAGCTTAGTCAGTGCCACCTTGCAAATGTTCATGCAACCGAAGATACTCAGACCTCCTTCAGAGGGATTCATTGTAATCAGAAACTTTTTTTTTTCAATTAACTGCTGGCAGAAAGTGGCTTTTTTCAGAAAATAAGTTTAGTTGCAACAGTCCAGTACAGCTGCACATTTTGAAGAGTTCATTTTGTTAAGTCTTTAGCAATCAACAAAGCCCCTTTCAGCCAAGCCCTCATGTTATTTGAAGGACCTACTTGAGTACATAGTTTTGGAATACAAGATAGAGGTGTGGCCTCTCTGTTGCTCTCACAAACATGCACATACCTGCCCGTATTTCTTCATACCTTCTGCTTGGAAACACCTGTAAGCTTCTAGAGGATCAAATTGTGACTTTCTTGAGGCCAATGTCAACATCATTGTGGACTTTAGTGGGGGTTGGAGTAGGAACCAAATTTACAATTGTGATTGAAAATCACAAGTAAAATGCACTTGCTCATTACAATTATTATATATTTTTAAGTGCTTTATCGGGCTAGTTGTAAATTATAAAAATGGAAAACAGGTTTTATGGGGTGTTTTTTCTCTCTACTGTTTTTTAAAAATGAATTACAAACAAATAAAAATGTGCAAAAAGGTGACCTGATACTTCTGGATTAGCATAGTATGAAAATATTAAGAAATTGTAACAATATTAAAAAGTTCCCATGTAAATAAATGAAATGGTTATGAAGTTATAGAAACATGCTCATTCATACACAAAGAGCTTCAGCTGCCCAAAAATGCAGAGTCCAAAGATCTTTTTTAAGACACACCAAGGAATACACAGGTACAGCTAGGTAAATAGAGACTTCAAGAACTGGCTGGTGCTGGCAGCCTGATCCATTAAGATAATGAAAAAGTCTTAACTCTTTTAGTTATTTACAACTGCTTGGCCCCATTCTGCATGAGAAGTGAATTCCTACTGAAAGCTTCTGTGTTTGTCACTCAGGAAAGACACATAAAAATATCATTCTTTTCATCCTGCAATAGCTGATTAAGCCAAGATCTCACAAACATATGATGATAACTTTACCACATATAATTCTCCCAAAATTTTGCTGGTCTCAGCCTTGGCTGAGTTTATCATTAATATCTGATAACATATTTTTCCCTGTCTTCCAATTCCACATTAATTTTGTGACAGCGCATCTTTAGAGAACTTGGCTGTAAATCACAGGTTTAATTTTATCTCAGCACATTTAGACATCAGTGGCTGTCTTTAGTTCTTTAATTTAAAACTTTGAAGTTGTTAATTTGGCCTCATTAGTTGAAGTGTCACAGTATACAGTTCACAGGAGTATTTGGAAAATTTTAAAATGCTGAGTAAATACTACTTGCCACTTCTGAGGAATTGAAATGTTTTCAAGGCAGCTGCTGAAGAGTTTGCTAGTACAAAAATGTATTGATAAATATTAAGATCTTGTTTCTCATCCTTTTAGTTGTGTTTAAAAATGACACAAACTGATATATCAACTACCCCACAGCAAATTCTAATAGTCTTACTGGGAAGAATAATTAACCTCTTCCTTTATTCAGAAGGTAACTTCTGGGTGTTAGAAGATGTACTATGAGGACAAGAACAGATTGAGTTATGTATTCACTTGCTGAAGGGAATTTTTCAGGTATTTCCCTGGTGATAGGATGCTGAACTAGATGGACTGCAGTTATAATACAGAGGAATATTATCTTATTGACATATGTCTCAGAAAGCTCAGCTTCTTGAACAGACAGTGCTTGTACCCTCAGTGCCTTGTGCTGGCTCTGTAGTTATCCCCTGAATCTTACTTCATACATTCATACCTCATATGGGGTTTTTTCCTTGGCATTTAGGAACAGAAGCATCACTGTTCCTGCTATCCCTGTGCTAGAGGCTTTATGACTAGATGGAGTAGAGCTGTTTTATTGGCTTTTGGCCACCAGGAGCTTTTTGCCTATTCTGAAGAAATGTCCAGTTTGCTGGAATTTCCAGTGCTTCACCCTCCCATGTCGCTGCTGTGGCCACACTCGTGGCTAATGGTGACTTTACTCTGTGACATCTGACACTGCTTATGCCTCACCAGTGCTGAAGGTGCTGGACTGAGCTTCCTGGTTACCCTGCCAAGTGCACAGCATGCCCCTGACATGACATAAAGAAAAGAAGTTCCCAGTTTTTTCTTTCTCCCCTTCAGCCATCAGTCTGTTATTTCTATCTGGTGCAGCTGCTGCAGGAAGAGGCTGTATTACCTCTGTGAACTGCGGAAACTTGTAGCTTACTGCTGTGAGCCAGCAGGTTTCAAATGGGAACTGCAGTTCCTTCTGAAGATCATATGTTCAAGATGGTCACCTTTGACCTACCACATGGCACATCAGTGATGGTTTACAGTTCTGGAGGTTGAAAAATGAAAAATAGAAATAATACTATAATATTAAACAGCATGGCAATTTAAATGGATGAAATTATTTTCTTGTTGAAATCCTAACAAAGTAAATTATACACTTATTCACATAGTTCATTCATGCAATAGTGTAGTTTCAGCAAACTGGTTCTGAACACTGGTTTTATCTTACAGTGCTTTATACCTGACAAAAAGAGGGAAAATTCAGCAATTCCTCACTGTATAGAGCACAAGTTGGCTTCAAAATTTCTTGCTTTGTCAGGCAATAACATTCCAATATCATGTCATGTAGAAAAAGTCAAAGCATGTGCACAAGCAGAGGAAATGCAGTCAAGTAATGGAAAAAAATCTAAAACTCAAGGGGGAAGAGACAGCAATTACCAGCTGCTCTAGTTATATATTCCTTTCTGTGCTCTCTCTCAATCTTTTGATTTAATTTCTTTTTTTAAGGTACATTCTTAATTCTAAATTAATGTAGTTCACACATGTCCTACCATACCTTGGCATGTAAACTCTAGGATAAAATTAACAGAATAAGTCATGTGAAGGCCTGCTAATTAAGGGTGAATTTGCTTTGTTTTGTGGTGGGGTTTTTTTTCCTACTAGCCATTATTTCCAGTTTCAGCCTTTATAGGCAGGAGGAGATCAAATAGTAAGTAAAACATACAAGACTGGTAGAGTTGGAGTTTCTTCTCTTTGTAGGTCAGTGGCCCTGATGCAGCCTGTGGCTTTATATTACTTAAAACAATGGAGACCAGTTATCAGCCAAGCTATAATGATAGAAGAAACTGAGTCTGAATAGTTTTCTCTCATTTATAACCTACATTGTAAATACTATCATTTATAGGAATGCTATAAAGAGGAAAAACACTTCACCAGTGCAGCCCTACATCTGACCAGAAGTTCATTTGGTCAAATATGTCTCCAGTACTGGCCATAAGTAGATGCTTGGGAAAGTCTAGGAACAGGACAACACAATATTTTCCCTTTTTCCTTTCTCAGCCCTTTGGGGAAAGATGGCCTTCAATCTTTGGTTGACCAGCGTAGCAGACACGTAAACCTCAGGGTTTTCCAACTGTCTCATGTTTCAGTGTTTATTTGTACTGAAATTGCTTCTCGTGACTCGCTGGCTGTGCCGGGCTAGTGCTTAAATGTGGCAGATCACGACTCATTTTGTGAGGCACATGTCTGCACAGAGTGAAGGAAGACTATTTTCCTGAGAAACTTTAAACCTCTGGTTTAAACAAATCAGATTGGAAAGGGAAAAGGTGCACATCGTGGTCTTTGATTCTCTAAGTTAGGCACTAACTTTAAACATATCCCTACAATGTGACAGATAGTACATTGCTGCACAATCACTACAGCAGAACCCTTCACAGCAATTTGAAGCTCAAGAAAATTTCCATTGCCACAGCACTCGACCTTCTTCACAGGGAAGAGAGTGAAAACATTTGCTTGCTCTGGGGGAGAGCAGAGCATGCTGATGGAATAGGCTGCACATCCTTGGCTGGATGCTGCCACAAACCTCCCAGGCAATAGAGAAAGGGATACTCCAAGGTGTAGACCATGTCCAAGGTGAGTCTCAGGCGTTGATATATGGGAGAGACTGTATTGTACCCATCCTGCTAAAGTCAGTGTTCTCTCTACTGAGAAGAAAAACAGATTTTTGGAAGAAACTGGAGGGAAAAGGGGGTAGATGTGGTTTCAGGGCTTGAATTTTAAAGGACTCTAAAATAACTGAAGTAAAGTGCCAGCTGCAAGTTCATATCCATCAGCAGAGACAGCATAAATTTATTTATGTCTTGATTTTACCTGCCCAGGAAGGGGCCATTTTTCTTGTTGATAAATGTGAAGTGTTTCACTTACAGTGTGCTTATTTTAGAAACCCAAAAAAGTGTTCCTGCTTTTATTAAAATAAGTACTTGACTGTGATGCCCACTGAAATCCATGAACTTCCACAGCGTGGCTGTGTACTTGAGAGGTAGCTCAGTTACCTTCTCAGGCAATCATGTAATTTGTGCTTCATCAACTACAGTTTATATATTAATGAATAGGCTCCTTGCTGTCAAGTTCTTTCATTTGGATGCTGTGTAAATGATAACAATTTGCAGATGAGCTCTGGCCCATGAGAAGCCCAATAGGAGTCATTCTTTATCCTGCAGGGCAAGAGTATAGGCTAATCAGTACTTGAGCAGCCCACAGATGTTTAATTGGGATAAAAGGACTGATACAATTAAGGTGCTCTTTCTATTTATTTCAGAATCTTGAAAGCCTTACTAGGAAATTATGTATCTGTCCTGGATGAGAAGAAATAATTGATCTGTATGCAGAAATGACATGCAGGGGTGAAAATGTCTGAGCACTTATAAAAAGAAAGACATCCTCCTAATATACATCGCTAGTTTTGCCATGTTCTGTTTTGCTAATGACAAGAGATAGAAAATAAAGAGCAGAGTCATAATTTTTCCACATGCTTTCATGGTTTTCTTATTATTTGTCTCCTGTTCTTATTTTTCTGCCTGTAGAGACACCCAAACTGTAACATCACCCTTATACATCAAAGAAATTTGATGAAGGACTGCCTTGATCTTTCTTGCTTTCATCTGTCTCTCATTGCTCCTCCATGTTTTCTCTGTAGCTACAGGTGGATACCACCCAGTGACAGCAAAGGCATTTGAAAAGGAGTGTCTTTGCTCTGTTGAGGGGCCTTGCAGCTGACAGGCACACTGCTAAAATTGGATCCCATGATCAGTGGGAGGATGGCCTGGGTGTGGGTTCATCCGGATCTTCACAGGGGCTGGCTGGGGTATCTGTTATGTAACTGTAACAGTTGCTTAATTTGCCTCCAGCTCCTAACAGTTAATCATGTGGTTTATGATATCAGATAAATACCACAAAATACAAATACCATCGTGTTCATCCCGTACAAGTACGATAAGCTTTAGTAGAGGCAGTTGAGTGACAGAACTGTTCCACAACAAGTTCCAAAACTAAGGAGAAGAAATGGTGCCTTATTATAATAAATATATTAGATCCCCTCTGCTTGTGTCTTTGCATTCTTTTTTCTTTTTTAATTGATTGAATCTGGAGGGTCTGCCTTGATTCCCAGATTCCAGAGCTTTCAAATTTTCACATTTTTTAGCAATTTGTACCGGAGTCCCAAGAAGCCCAGGGAAGGGTCTCCCAGGGCTTCAAGACTCAGAGATTGGGCATAAGCTGAGTTCTCAAAGGTCTCAGGTTTCATGCTGCTCAGCAGGAAGGCCAAATGTAGTTTGGGGGTTCACAAGAGAGAAGATGGTCCTGCTACTTCCACAAAGCTGGTGGGCCTGGAAACAGCAAGTATTGGACTGGCTGCAGACCCAACAGAGGGGAGACCATATGGTGTGACTGAGTTCTGGGAGCCTCTGCTCTCCTGCAGCTGGCAAGATTCCTTGCAGACCTTAGTTATGAATTTAGAGAAACCCTGTTCTTTCTGTGTAAAATATTTCTGTTTTGACAAACCAACAAACAATGCCACAAAAAAATCTTATTTTTCTGGAAATCTTTGGACCACCTTTAAAATCCTGCACGAACAATAGTCAAGCTGGGTTTGTTTTAATGTTCTGGATTAAGTTTGTAAATGCTGCTTCCACAGGAAGCCTAACAAGGAATCCAGGCTTCTGCAGGTATTGAGACATGGACCCTGAGTAATTCCAGTCCACTAGGAAATTAATGTGGATTTTAGGATGCTGAAAAATAATGCATGTCTATAAGTCAGGTCTGAATGCCAAATGCATATCTTAGACAGTGTAGCTCTGCAGTCCTGTGGATAAAATTCACTCCTTTTTCACCTAACTAGCTCTATCAATAGAAAAACCCTATTTCAAGGATAAATGCCATTGCTAAATAGGTGTGATCAAATCTGTTTCTGTTTCAGGACTATTTTAAACTTTCCACATTCTCATCAATGGGAATGGCCTCATATATGCACAAATTTCTAGCCCTCTGTAGTATGTGGAGATGAATCCTAAAATATGACTATGTGAAAGAGGATATTTTGCCAGTAGAGAATAATAGCACAGGAGGGTAGACTGATGTTGGAACCTTCCTAAAAACTGCATTTGTCACTAACTTTTGTACTGAGAGCCAAATTTTTCAACACACAGCCCTCAAATCTGGGAGCTGATGCTGCTCAGCAGCTTACTGGAGACAAGTACAAAGCTTTAGAAGCAAATCTCTTGGTTTTGGAGAATGATCCTCTCACAGCAGCAAATGTTTAGCTGTATGTTTGAATCTGTTTCATTGTAGATCATTTAAAATATTCAGAAAGAGTTGGTCTTACGTTTTCTGTGAATACCAATAGCAAGGTCATTTCTTATCTGTGCATTGTAATTATTGAAAATGTGGAAAAAAATCTCCTTTTCCTCTTGCTTCCATTCAGAACTTTTACCATCACCTTTTTAGGTGTGCTGTGGTTTATTTTCAATAGGTACAATTGCTACAGAATACAAACCAACAGGTAAAGCTTTTTAGCATCTATCTGTCTGCTATAAAAAAGACCCAATTTTTCTCACATATAATTTACAGTCTGTGTCTCCTGTTGAAAGAATTGTGCATGGATGTAAAATAGAAAAGTATAGTGTTAACCAGGTGAACTGATTTATTATAATGCAGTAAAATTAAAGCAGTTTGGGAGAAATTAAAGTTACTGCTGCAGTGTTTCTGTAGGGAGACAGATTCAGGTGTTACAGAAATGCAGAAAACACTAGGAAATTGAAGAGACTCTGTTGACAACAAAACAAATCATTAAATAGAAATGAGCCTCTGCTATATCTGGGTCTTGTTCGCTCACCTAATAACTGCAAAGATCAGGGCTTAATCTATAGTTGGGTGGGCAGGTATTGAGTGTGTGGTATAGATTCCCTACTGTGTTTTACACAGATTCAACAGAGGTGGTCAGAAATCACGATGGATTAAAAAATTCCTCCATCCTGAAATTATTCCAAAACACAACTGTTTCTGTTGCTGTACTGAGTTTAAACAGAGGTGAGGCAGAAGCTTTACTCTCTCTGTCTGCTATGGCTCAAATTAACAACTTAACAAAAATTAACATCATCTTTTTAAATGCTGTAGATTACTTGTTTTCATTCTAAGAAAAGACAAAAGTAATAGTATCTGAATAGATGCTGAGCTATTTTAAAGACAGTACTAAGGCATGGATTTACAAAGTCTGTGTGTAAAGCCCACAGGACTTTAGCTTGTAAGGAACATCGACAAATAACTGCTTTTAAGAAACTGAACCTTTCACAGTCAGAAACTCTACCAGACTGTTCCCATGTTACATTATCAGACATTTTGCTCTGGGAAAGGATGTTCATCATTCAAGGCCTGATCTTGCAGCTAACTGGAGGATGTTGCTGGTAGAATCACCTTGTCTACACTCTGCTTCCATGTGTGGCGTTGATCACCCTAATAAATCTTCAGAACCTGAACAATTATCTGATTAGTTTTCAAAATACTTCCTGCCAAAATAATATTTTTAATGGCTTTCTGTGGGGAAATATACACCATTCCTTGGAGATTGTAGTCAAGCCCTAAGTCAAACATGGCTGCAGCTAAAAAATCTGTGCAGTGTTTTCTTTCATTCTTCTCATTAGAATGAAAATTCTGCATATTTCAACAAAGTTAAAAGTAGATGTCCTGGGGTTTATTCACAGGTCTGATACTCAGAAAATCAAATTGCGTTTCTTTGCCACTAAACCTTTTCATCTCATTACAATGAACAAAGCCAGCTTTTTCTAGCCTCCACAACAAAGACAATACTTTGTCCCCCCTAACTGCTATTTATCTGGTTTGCAAACTTCAGTCATAAACTTCTTGGGCCTGTTAATGAGTGCCTGACTGTTTGTACAGAGCCTGAGACAGTGATCTGATTGAGACTTCAGGAAGTCACCAGAGTTCAAACAACAGCAGCAACATTCTGGCATGAGTCAACTGCTGAAAATGCTCCTATAAGGGACTGGTTAATTAAAGATCTGCCATTACTGTGACTCTGTTCCATCACGACAACTGTTTAGTGCCTGTGTCATGGGTTGCACGTACATTGTACTTATTAAATTAAATGTACTTTTGCCAAAGAGTTACAGTTTTTGATACACGTTTCTTCCATTTTATCTGTCCTCACTCAGAGCAGTTTCTCACTGATGTTTTTCTGCTCAAATAATCATAGAGTAATTGTTGAGCTGAAGTGGTAGGATTGGACACAAGAAGATAAAGAATTACTCTGTCCTAAAGTTGCACATGGTTAAGAACTCTTTTCAATATAATATCCTTCTATCTTTCATGCCTTTCAAAGATGTTTCACATTAAAAAGAAAGCCAAAAGAAACAAAGATTAGGCCAGAGATAATTTATATTTCAAAATAAAGAATCAAAATTATTATTAGTAATATATGAGATGTAACTAGACTAATTTCTTTCTAAATCTTTAGCCAGTATATATGAAATTATGATTAAGTTCCACTATTTTCCAAAACATTTCTAAAAATGCTTAAGGAATACAACTAAATAAATGGCATTTAAAAAATAACCAAATATTTTGATGTGTTACCTTGGATTTGAGAGCAGTAACTTCCTTTGCCCGTATCCTGTTGTGACTACAGAAGGATGTTTTCAAAAGACAAAAAAAAAGCTGACCTTTTGATGATTTTATTAACTTAGGGACCCATGACAATTAGAAATATGAGTACTGAGGAAAAGCAATAAAGTTTACTCTGCTCCCATTTATTTCTTGGCATTTTTATTTTATGTCTAAGGTGGCAGAGAGTCTGGTACAAAAAAAAAATAAAAAAAAT
>WAAE01022859.1:0-19014 GCA_013400495.1 Nicator chloris
ACTAAAACAGTGGTAGACACTAACAAGTTCTCAATAGAGAATTTGAATTGAGGGAACTAGAATCCAGGTTAATTCAAGACAGAACAAGACCACTTGTCAATGTGTCAGCTGCAAAGAGTCAGGTGTCGCAAGAACCCAATTTCTTTGCCTTAGATGAAGCTCCAAGACACATCCTGAGAAGGATGTGTCAGAAATAGAAATTGAAATATTTGTCCAAAATAGTGAACTATTTGTCAGAAATAGAAAAAAAAACAATAATAAACCACTTAAGATTAAGGTAACTCCATCGTCTTCAAACAGACAAAAAAGCCCCAAGTCAGATGTGATGGAAGAAGAAATTGGTTTGACACTTAGATGCTTAAGGTACATGCAAACCATTTCCACAATAAAAGCAACTTTCTTCCTATCAAGCACAAGAAACAGGAAGAGAAGCTCTTTTCTTTTCAGTGCAACGGAACACGCTGCAAAACCACATTCTGAACTCCAAGAACAGGAATGATTGTTAGCAGAACTTTCAGTGTCTGCAAAGGAAGTCTACCATGTCTTCATTGTTCTCTCCATCTTGGGCCCATCATGAACTCCACCCCAAGCATAGAGAGAAGACCACAGAAAGGAGACATCAAAAAGGCTATCTCTGGCACAGTCACAGCCCCCTAGCAGATGCAATTCTCTGGGTCATGCTGCCAGTCTGGTGCTGTTGTCACCCAAAAGGTTCTTCTGAAAGCTTCTGTTGCTTGTGTTTTGCAGAATTCTTCGAAGTCAGTCTTGGCTAGGAATTGTGTCTTTCTGAAACACACAGTGAAGTCATGCTTCTTAAAGGGCGTAGGGTCAGCTGAGTAGATGGGCGTAAAGGCAAGGACTATCTACCTCAGACTTTTTTTTATTTTAATATATTTTCACGCAGACATCCCAAAAGCAAAAGAGAACATTGTATGTAACAATGGCAAATAGAGAGGTAGACAAAGCTAAGTGACCCCTTTAGTGCTGCAGGTATAAAATAAGTTCCATCACAAAGCAAGACCACTATTTCAAGTTCAGTTGGAGTTTCATGTAAATAGCACTTCCTTCAGATTCTCTGTCAAGTTGCAGTCTCAACAAGCTCTAGGTCATCTACACTTACCCCGATCAGTGTTGTCTTAAGGTGGCTCTGGACAGCAATCAATCTATGGTAGGTTAAAATCAGACAAGCCTATACCTGCCAAACTTTCTTAGAGCAGAAAAGGTTCATAATAAAGTCAGTGTTCTTATTCAAATCTTTACTTGCTCATCATTTCCTGGTTTGGGGGAACCTGTTACAGCTCCTGAGGAAACCGAATGAGTCGTAACATCCTCTCTGACAGCTTCCCAAGGACACATTTTACCCACACATCATACCAAGGGTTTCATCCATCTCTGACTCAAGCGGCTCAAAGGTCACCATTCAGATTTAATTCAAAACAAATCCTTGTCCCAGCTTTAATTTTGTAGTCTGATCAGTAGTGGAAAAACTAAAGTAAAGCTGCAATACAACAAAACAGTTCTAACTCTATCACAAATTATAGTCACTAGACACTTTTCTCAATGTCTATATGTAATCATAAAAATTTTATGACATTTTGATGACGCAAGACACTGATTAGGAATAAGAAACCTATCACAAAGTCCTGACAAGCAGAAATCTTTGCAAATTATAGAAAAACAACATTTACATTCTTTTAAGCTTTATAATGTATTCTTATGATATCCTAATTAAATTATTTACTACCCTTAAAATAACTGATTTTTTCATCCTTTCTTTCAAACATTTTTTAAACTTCCCAGTCACTACTAATGGGACTGTTGAAGAAATGGGGAAAGCATCCCAGACACTCATCCAGGAAGAGAGTATTAATGGAGAAACTACCAGCCTGGAGTGGGGACTGAAAAGGGGATGTGTACTTCTCTCACTCTTTTAGAAGTACAAAAGCAACACGTGAGACAAAAAAATGTGATTGGTGCTCTATCAGAAAGCATCAGAGGCCCATATCGGGCTTCTTCTCCCCACTCCTGCAATTGTGAATGAATGCATTTAAGCAAAGACAAAATTGCAAAACCTTTCTCCTGATCACTATCCAGAAGCTGTAGCCCTAGGATTTTTTCTAGGTCCCATCAAGGTATATACATACTATGTTTTTAAAATTCCTTGACCCATATTTTATAAAATAAGTTACTTATCAGCAACTGGAATTCTTCAAAACATTTACATATGCATGCTCCATTTACGAGCAAACTGCAATTACTGGGATGTTATTTCCATCTTTCTCGCAGTGACTGCCCACATCCATGTCCACACAAATGATACTTTGAAAGAACTCCAGGCTCAGCTATCAGGATCTTGATGTCCTTCATTGAGACAGTAACTGAAGGATTATCCTACCAAGTCATGTCCGTAGCGAATATCTCTGCGTAAATGCAAATCCTAAAAGACTGGGATTCAGCTCCAGAGCTGTACTAAGTACATGCTGTGATAGAAGACATTTTTCAGTGAGGCCCCAGACACAGCTTGAGTTCTAAGGCAGTATTTTGTCAAGGTACAAAATGCTTTAGCTGTGTGAAAATGGATTTTCCTTTGGATCTGTAGATATTAATACAAACAGAACTTCCCAAGTCTAGGAGTGAGCACTGTAAACATAATAAGAAAAAGTTCTCTTAAAATCAAAGTTGTAAGGTGTGACTTCACTCTCACAGGAATTAAATTTAGCCATGAATACTGGCTTTAGGTGGCAGCAGGCAAAGGAGAACTAAAAACATTGGCTTGGTGTCAGAAATACATCTGAGATTACTCTTGACACCATTTGATCCAAGAATCTGAAAGTTTAACCATTTCTTTTTGTATTTATCAGATGGGTTCCCTGTCCCAGGTTACTCATTTCAGACTCCCATTTTGCCACAGGATGTTCTCCTGCACCTGAAGAAAAGCCAGGAATCCTGTATCAGTTTCTTAGCACTGAACATAACAATATTGTCACCATAAAACATGACAACCGCAGAAGCAGATCCAAAGTATTCTACAGGCTCTGAAATTGCATATTCATGTTGGGTTTTCATACCCCTCAGAACCAGTGTCATCCTTCTGCCTGCAGAAACAGATCACAAAAACAGAAGGTCTGTGGGGGTCTGGCACATCAAATCAGGACTGTGGGAGATGCTGAAAAAGGCGTTGATGCTTACTGATGCTGGCTTTAGCTATTCAAAAATCTGGAGTGCAGCATTGTGAGGACTGATGTGTTTGACAGAGATGATGCCTGTCTGAAGAATGGGTGGTTCTTAGCCAAATTCATCAAACAATCTGAACGCACAGTAACCCTGAGACACCATAAAAGTACACCCTATCTTGAAACATAGTGGGGATAGAGCAGTGACTAAATTATAAACCACCTTGTAGAATTAGTTTAAGGAAACTTAAATATTCAAAAACCATGTGGAAATGGCTCTTGGGGATAAGGTTATGTGTTGAACATGACAGTGCTGGGTTAGCCATTGGACTCAATGAATTTAGAGGCCTTTTCCAACATTAACGATTCTATGACTCTATGATTCCATCATCTCCACTGAGACAGACATACAGAACTGGAACACAAACCCTTTAAGGTTGTAGTTCAAAGCCAAACTGGAGCCACCCTAACACTCAGAGGCAGAATGGTGGTTTTTGTCATTTAGGTTGTACACACAAAACGCTGTACAATTGGAAAGAGATGCTTTCTATGCCCTCCAAAGCTACCTTTCCTGCATTCTTCATGCAAAAAAAGATTGCCTACAAATAATAGATTGAAGACCAGATATATCTAGTGCAGTACAACAACCTAGGAAGACAATTTTCTTTTTCTATGATTTAATTTAAGGCAGAGTAGCATACTTTGTATTAATACTTTTCACCCTGACCTGATGTTCTGTTAGGAGAAGACAAAGAAAGCCCACTACAATCCCCAACATAATCAAGGATTAAACCGCTTTACAAATGATGATTTAGCTAATATATTAAAATCTGTCAATACCTGTTGAACCTCAAAGATTAACTTTCTACCACAAGAGGTATAATATTACATGAGGCTTACACTTCATTTTAGTCATCATGGCCATTCTGTGGGAGTCATGAAGTTCTTGTCCTGTCACAGGAAGGTATTAAAAAAATGAAATGCTGGGCAATGATTCACAGATTTAGATATCATTTGCCTGCAGTGATGATGGTAGTCTGCATTGTTAACCACTCACAGATTTTAAAGAAGTATTTTCTCCAAAAACAGTGTAGTGCTGAAAATAAAGTTCATCTAAGTGCATGTAGAGAAGAACAAAATTTTGCTTTAGGTTTTAGCAGTGGCAGAGCTATAAAATAAGTTATATCTGTATGCACTACAGAATGAAAATAATTCACTAGCAATCCCCTTCACAATGATAACCAATCACCAAAATGTCAAACAAAAGGCTGGAAAACTTTATTGAATCAGATGCTTGTCAGTCTTCTGACAAATGTGTCAGCTATGGGCATTTTAGTCAGCAATTTCAGTAACAACCAAATGGCCTTTTGTACACTGCACATGAAGACAGCCTTCAATTGGCACAGAAAACAATAAATCCCAGGCTTTTGAACCTTTAATTCTCACTCTTTTTTGGATGTGTTGCAAGAGATAAATGGGAGCTTTACTGATCTCCTTGCTCACATCGATCCAGAATGTAATTTTATTCCAAAATTTTATAAATTGCATGCCTCATTTAAAAATCTGGAATCAAATGTTGCCTTCCAATGTAGGTCATCAGCACAATTCTCAGAACAACTTCAAGACAGCAGGCTGTATGCACAGCATAACAATGCTCACAAATAACTACCCAATGGCAAAGACATGCACACTGTATCAAAACCCAGTTTGAGGGACGGGTTGGAAATGTTCAGACCCAGAATGCTTTAAAGCTGGGTGCTTCATAAATGCATTGCTTTGGGCAAGGCATATGTATCAGCTGTATCTCTGTGGGTAAAACCCTGTCAACCACAGTCTGCTTTTAAAAAAGCCCACTACAATAACAAGCCCGCACAAGTCACCTTTTCTCTCCAAAGAATGACAAGGGACAGAGTCAGAGGAGGGGCAAATTCACACCAAATGAATAGTCTGTTTATCAGACTATTTATTGAAATTATGCCAAGTTTATTGAAATTTATTGAAATTATGCCAAGTTTACTCCTGATTCACATTGTGGCTTTGGTGAAAATCTGGATGTTCAGATCTCAAACAAGGAAAAGATGCCAGAATCTTATTTTCTAAAGTAAATTTTTGCACTTTTGATAACCCTGATTCTTAACATTCATGTGTCCAGAGAACAAAAAAGGTTGGACCAAAAAATAGACCATCTCAAATATGTATGCCAATTATGATTATCCAGGAGAAGAACCCTTCTACTGACAGGCCAGCTTGCTGCTGTTTCATTACTCAACACCTAAACTGTCACTTCATATGATCAATATTTTAGAGTGAGAGCAAATAAATCTCTTGGGAGCTGTAGCATAATGCTGGCAGTTCTCAGCACGATTTAGTAAAAAAAAAAAAAAAGAAAAAAAAAAAATCTGGGCTCACAGAGATGATATGTTGCTCAGGTTTATTTCCAGATGGCCCAGAAAGGATCAACTTGCAAGTCCAAAAGAGACTTGGTTCAGGAACTCCTGCTGGCACTTCTGTCAAACTGTGCCCTTGTGATAAATGGTCTTAAGAGTTTGACAGACTGCTATTTCTTACATTGCAGAGAGGAACTCTGTATTACATTATCTTTTCCCTGAATCTCTTAGAAATACTGAATGTACATTTAACATGATTGAGAAAAGAAAGAGAACTTGTGAGTTTTTCAAAGTATATCTGCTAAAAAAACCCCAAAACTGTAGTCACTGTAAAAGCTGCCTATTGTCAAATTTGAGTCCTGTAATTCAATTTGTTCACCTAGCACAGCATACTAGAGTATTAGTATTAGATCAGTAACCTAACTGCACCTTTTGTTTTACAGAAATTGGTGTCTCAAATTGCTTTTCTCCTTGTTTTAGAAAATAAATTTTACAGCATACAGACAGTAAGCTGACAGCTGTTATAAAAATGCGGTATGGCAGAAAAATACTGATCTGCTTTCAGAACACTGAAGCTGAGACAGGAATGCATAGATGTCTGTATTAAGTCTTGCTATGAAAACTACTTTCCTTCAGAATGTCTACCTATTATAATTAGAATAAATAGCATATAAATAGAATTCTATGTCATTGGGAAAAACTTATATATAAAATTGCTTTCCTCTTACCATAGATGAAAAAATGCAGAAATAAACAGCAAAACCTGAGTATTAAGACATAAAAGCCTGAAAAAAACCCCAAACTGTCCTAAAAAACAAAAGCAGTATTTCAAATTGCTCTCATATCCCTTTTCCACTTGACAATATCAGACCTTCAAGAAAAGAAAATTTTTCACACACCAAAGCTAAGCAAATATTAAATTTGTAAGTAATAGAAGACTCCCAAGATTAAGAAGCCCCCAACTACAGCTTAGAATTATCATTCTTTAAATATTATGAGAGACAAGCTGAACATCAGAGAAAAAAAATTAAAAACTGTGAGAAGAGGAGGGAATTTATTCAGGCTGCTCATCAATCTACAAACACTAATTGGTGAAAGTGATGTTCTGACAGCTATGCATTTCTGTGCATGCTTCTAAGCAGCCATTTACTCTTGAAGTTACTTATGAACTTCATCAAGGCCTGACTTCAAATGCCATGTTAAATGCTGTATTTCAAATGCAAAACCAGAAATGTAAACAGTGGCCCAGTAAAGATGCTAATTTATATAAACTCATCACAGCCATGATTACTTCCAAAAAATCTACAAATTCAGGTGCATGAGGAATAATTTAACTTGGAGAATAAATTATTAAAAAGCACATTAAAAAAAAAAAAAACTACCTGAGGATTGGATTTTTTGGCTACCTTTTTTTGAAAAGACACTATGGGAGTGACCTCAAACAAACACTAAGTCTAAATAATCAGGGACCCTGGAAGAAGATTGGAGAAAGAGTGAGGAGGCAATATGACATTTTTTGACCAAGCAGACATCACAGGAAACACATGAGTCAACACAGGAAAAGTGTGGAAGAGATGAAAGGAAGAGAGTCCACTGAAGGTCTGGAAATACCATTCTGACCGTGGGAAGTGACACCTGGTTTACAGACAGGTCTGACAAATGTACTTCTCACATAAAGTCATCCAAATGCTTCAGTCTATGAGTGAGTACAAATATGAAATATCTAAGCTGACCTTTTTCCTGCTCTGCAACCTGTCACATCTGCCACTTGAATGTGAATATAATGTGCATGGTAATATGAATTATGTCTTTGAATAGTTTATTATCATTTTCTTTTGGATGACTATGATGCTGGTGACATTTCATTTATGACACTTCATAAATGGTTCTTTCTCCAGACCTAAGGGTTTGATGACAATTTGTACTCTTTGTGTTGCAAAACAGAAAACGTAGAAACACTGTCTACACCTGATCTGCAGAGAGATGCAATGGAATGTCATGCTGTGGTTTATGCCATAACTCAGCAGTTTGGGAGTTTACTGTTTTGAAATAATTATCTGTATACTGACATCAGCTAGAGCTGTTACCTGACCTTTTCCTGCCTTTTTCCTTCAGAGCAGCAAGAAAGTCCTAGAACATTTCTGAATTGCTACAAGCCTTAACATGCAGTCAGTGAATGCAACAAAATCTACACACAAAGCACCCTCCTTTTCCCTTCATGCATCTTCAGTTTCTCTGCTACACACATACAGCAGGATAAAGGACATGCTCTTCACATTAATGCGTTCAGAAGTTCTCCCAAGAACAAATGGTGTTATCACAGATGTGCAATGTATCATCTGACAGGTTACTGCAGGATGACCTGTTTTGTGATGAAGAATTAGGTGATATCACCCATTCATCTGGAAGTCTTCCGTGTAGTTTCCATTTGTAGTTTCTTTTAGACATCATTTTGATGACTTCAACCTGGGAAAAGGCTAACACAGAGAAACTACCCAAGATATTTCAAGAAATGGTGAATAGAAGTTCGAACAAAATAAATCACTTTTAACAAGTGGAAAGCTTCAAGAAGTAATTTGACATTTGAAGAAAAAGTAGCAGCAAAACAAGAAGAGACCTGTCAGTGTCACCCTTCACAATCCTACTCTTATAGCAAGAGGTACAAAGCCCAAAGGTGGTACGTGCACCACAGCTGAAGCAGACATGCTGAGGAGTGGGGCACGCTGGAGGTTCACAAACCAGCGGTGATCACACAGATCTGAAATGCGGTGACTCCGCGCTGTTGGGGAAGGTGATACAGGGAAACCTTATAAAGATGATTGTTTAGCAGTAGGTTCGGAGAACATCAGGCCGGTGGGTGAGGTAGAAATGACGGTCACTTTTGATATGGGAAGGGATGCCAGTCCAGGATGTTAAGCAATACCAGTGACCCAGCAAAAAAGGGGTCTGCAGAGACAGCAGGAAGAAAGGGATTATAGAAATTAGCATAAGAAGGTAGTGCCTTATTCAAATCTAATAGTTCTCATAGGCTGTATGTAAATTCTATAGGATTTGTGTCTCACACCGGTTGGTCACTGTAAATAGAATAGTCAACACAGAATAGGATAAAATATACTGTAACAGGAAATTCTTTCTCTTGGAACTCTCTTGGAACCACGCCAGCAGCTGGCCTGGCAGCTGATGGCAAACTCTGGCACCCACGACCCTTGAGAATAAAGCACATGTCCCATGAGCACCCTGTCTCCAGAGAATCTCTCAACCTACCGTCGCAACGTGCATATAACACCGCGCTCCCTCGTGCCAACCATAAACAGCCTCCGCTGCCGGCATCTGGTATTACCATCCATTATTTGATGGCTGTTCTTCACAATTAAAAGTAATTAATCCTACCATATCCCCCCTCAGACAGGTATGATGGAAACGGAACAAAATGAAAGCTTTGTCTCAGATAGTGAACGCCTTATGGCGGGAAATAAACACAAACAAGTCAGAAACCACAGCGAAACAGATATGTCTGCAGTTTTGGTGATCTCTGAAGTCAAACACCAGAAGCCATCCCAAAACTTTAGATTTCCATGCCATACAATTAAATAAAGGTATTAATGAGGAAGTCTTACGGTTTTCCTAAGGCGTGCCTGAGAATAGGCAGAGCAACTTCCAGACTATGTCAAATACTGCAGTTAAAAAGAGAAACTCATTGTATCTTGCATACTTACAGAGTTTATTCAGGAATATTTTTAGTAAACTTCAATCAGGAATTTGACTGAAATTTCTGTAGATAGAGGGAGTCTTTGAAGCCCCTATACAATACTGTGAGATAGATAATCAAATAAGATTATGATTATGTACTCTTTATTCTGCAGTCTAAAAACAATATGACTTCTTTAAAGAAGGCAAATGATGCCGTAAAATGCAAAAATTTGATTGAACACAAAAAAAAGTTCAAGAACACAAATAGGGATTTAAAAATTAATAAAAACAGAGGTGATGGAGCTGTGAAGACCTGTCCCGATTAAATACTATCTTTAACACACATTTAGACAAGAAATTCTTCTGCTTAGGCAGGAAAAGAGTATTTCAACATAGGCTGCCAAGATACCTCCTCCACTTATCCTTCATGAAAAGACTACCCCTTACTTTTCCATGTGGATACCCCTCCTATTCTTTGGACACTACTCCTTAAAACTAGGTCGCTTGTCTTAATGGTTATGCAGGTCAGGGATTTTCTGTCAATATTCTGATAAGAAATTCACTTGCACCAGTCATGCACACATTTATCCTTTGAGTAGAAGTGAACTTGCAGGATGAGGATCGCAGGAACTAGAGGACCTATCGATTTTTTTGCCCACCTAATTTAAAAGACAGCATGTAAAAAACCAAACAGATTTGAGCTTCTTGTTCTCCTGCTTTCAGAGATGAAACGAAGAAAGGTCATGAGCACATGTCAGAAAGGTCGTGCTTTTTTGGACAAATATGATACCAGTAATGTCAAAGTTGACGATTATCCATGTTTAAAGGACTTTCTGGGAGGCATGAGAACATTCACTGCAATTAAATGAAATGGATGAGAAACATATATTTGAAAAGGCTTTTATAAAACATAGAACAAGTAATAAACAAGTTGCAATAAGACAAAAATACAGACTTATTTCTACTATAAAAAAATAACAGAAAACCCAAAAAAGCCTTCCAGACCCTCAGAAAACTAATAGAAGGAATTGGAAGGAGAGGGTCATTTTTCATAATTTAAGTTTTATTTAATGTGCTTCTCATAAGACAAAGGAAGAAGCTACATTACTTATCATGTTGAAGAACATTCTTCTAAAAATAGAGTCATCTTGTTCCCTAAAAACTTACAGCCAAACTAAGGAGCAGCACAGAACTTATCTAATAGAGTTTGAAGACTGAACGGACACGTATATATCTGTGTTTGCAGACATATATACACGTCACTTTAATGTCCATCTGTTCAGAATAAGGTTAAGGGCATAAAGTTATGACTATTCAGAGTCCATCCTCTGACAGGTTTCAGCATCACTGCTTGCAAGCAGTAGAGGAATAGATACTGATGAGACAGAAGATGAGAAAATCTGTCAGGCACTATTTTATGCAAAAGTGGTATTTTATCATGATTTCCTCATACACTCTAGTCTGTAGATGCTTGTAAGTGTACTGCTGTCACTGCTATCCTTTCTTCAGATACAGTGTGCATCTGCTAAGAGAAGATCAATGTTTCACATATAAAATCCAGTTTATATTTAGTTTTCTGTTGATTCATAATGTTAGGCCTTCAGCCACAAGTTACATGCAGTTATCCTTGTAAATACTTACAGCATGAGTTGGAGGGTGCCTACACTGAGCTTAAAGCTCAGATCTATGAATGGATTAACCAGAGAGGTGCTGGGGCCCAGTGACCCCAGCAATGCAATAGACACAGATCACAAAAAAAAAATCCCACAGGGAGAACAAACATCTCCATAGTGAAATTCAGAGAAGTGCTGACACCCTGGGCTAAGCACCCTCTGGTGTCAAGGCTACAAGGAAATATATACCTCTACTTTGAACTCATATCTGAAAAATTTTATCCTGGATGTACCCTTTAAAAATAGAGAGGGGGGAACAAGTCAAAAAACCACCTGGCAGCTTTTGTACAGCAAGGATAATTTTTTATTTAAATCATATTCAGAGCACCTATCTAAGTGGATCTCTATCTATTTTGTCCCTCTCAAAGGTGACTCATGGATTATGCATGCAGAGAGAGAGATGGGCTTGGGATCCCTCCCACAGGTACTCCCAGGGAAAATATCTTTAGCAATGCTTACATATAGATACAGTCCCAGTGTGGAGATATTTACAAAGAAAAATGAAATTTTGCATTCTCTCCAGAATTTGGAAGAAGAGAACTATATGTCTAGTATTGATCACCTTTTTTAACTAAAAAGAGACATCCTGAAAAAGCCCTAAGACTGATTAGGCAAAAGACTAAATTATGTGTGTTCATTTACATATGTTAATGTGCATGTATGTTCATGTTTCCTTATATGCTAGTGGGAAATAAATGCAGCAAAGATAATCTCAGTATTAACATTACTCAGAACAAATTTCTCTATGCCCACGGCAGACAGTAAAATAAATAATCACAGCAAGCAAGAGTCAGTCTGGGTATTAGAAAAGCAATAAGAATATTCAGGCATGAAAATCTGTGGTAGAATCACTAGTGTTGGCAACAACCTAGACCAGATCAGCTGATCATCTGTTAGCTTAAAACATACAGCCAAAATCCACTTAGAGGGGAGAAAAAAATCTGTTATGGAAGGAGGGTGAATTATTTGGCCTCCTGAGATGTGTTCTAGCCCTATATGTTTATTGATGATGAAGGAAACAATGCTGAAGGAGATCCTTGCTACAAGAAATATTAGCAACACTTTGTTTCTGTGACTGATTCCCAGCTCAGTAGGGTATGTTTTCACACAGTGGTAGACTTCAGAGGTGAGGTTGTATGAATGAAAAATGTTGCTTGAGCTAACCTGGAGACCTCTTCTTGTGACAATTTGTCAAACATACACAAAACTTGCAGCAGGACCTGGAAAAAACCTAGTCATGTGATTAGATAGCCTTAAATAATTTGTGTATCCACAAACAGTGGCCAAGTCTCCCTATCTCTGCTTGGAATTCTGGCATAGCACATAGTAAAGTCCCTAGTCTCCACAACTCAAGGAGTTAAAAAAACCAAAAGATCCATTGGCTAAGCACAGAACTCTCCCTAATGCCACCATACATGAGTTACCAAATAAGTGTCCATTCTCATGAGCCCAGAGTCTCTATTTTGAAATGCATCCCAGGGAAAGTCTCCTGGATGATGTAAGCATTGATGGATCTAGTCTAGTCACATTTATTATAATCAGTTTTTCAGCCCCACTACAGGAAATTTATTTGCTCCTGAAATCACCATTTGGTTCCTGGGTACATTATAAGTGCCTTCAACTAGGCACAAAGGATAACTTGTTCTAAGATTATTAGATATATTTTTAAAAAGCAATGTTGATGTTCTTCACATTGTAGAGCAAAAAAGCGCAATTCATTTTTGCAGAAATACACCCCTTTTATTAGCTGGAGATTTGAGTGCCCTAAACACACTTGATCTAAAGTTATTGTCTTTTCTGTTGAAGCCTGTCAGAGATCAAGAGGTATTAACAGATAATTTCAAACACCTACTCAAAGAAAGTTATTTTATACAATCTTTCTGCTTATCTGGAAGAAGAGACACCCATCTTAATCGAAAGCAGATTGTGTCACTTTTCTCTGTGCTCCTCTGTGCACTGATGAGGAAGTTCTGCTGAATTCCAGCCTTAGGACAGGTCTTTCCTCCAGGAGCAAAATGACATGCCTAACCCAGGGCCATGAAAATGAGTGTAGTGTCTAATCTGTTTGAGCTTCCTCCTGCATAGATAAAGGATCGATTATGCTGATAAACATAAAGTGCCCTTTGACACAGATTTTATAGCAAAATTTATTTGAAAACAATTCACTTTATTCCCATTGGACAAATCAGGATATTTTAATGGGGAAATTTGTTGAAGAATCTGTTTTCACTCTCTGTTCTTCCTTCAGTTTTCATATGTCATATCTTGATTGTAAAAATCTCATCTCAGCCCCATTTATCTTCTGATAAGTGGCTATCCATTTTTCCAAAGCTAACTTGTTTTGAAAACCTAACTGTTGTTCCTTGCCTTCAGTTGTATTTGTGGGAACTAGTAAAACCTACTTCTCAATGGTCATTTAAGCTTACTGCTTTTCTAAATAATACAGGAAGGTGGGAATTAGATTTCCTTATGTCTAACATAGCTTGTTTTTTGTATGGGGAGAGTTTTCAAGTTCTTAACTATTTTGATTTTTTTAATATTTAGAAGGAAAATGAAGGAAAGATTATTAAATAATGAATCAACAACACCTTTAAGGTGTCTGAAGCTTTCTCTTAGATCCAGTCTTATGCACAGAATAAGAAAACTTTAAATTAATTCATCTGCTTGCCTCCATGTTGTATCCAAGTTAAGAATAAATATCCATAAGGATAAGTACTACCCCACCCAGCTCAAGTCCATTTTATGTTTTTACTCAGTCACAGCTTACACTTTATAATGAAATGCAGTACAACAGCAATGACACATGTTCAAATAGAACTTGGACAAGTGGTAAGCAAAATTCCCTGTGACCTGCTGCAGGGTTAGAACAAAATCTAATTAATTGCTTATTAAAACTGTTCACGGTGGTTATGCATAAAAAAACAGGATTTGCATATACATTCACTCTTCAGGTTTAATTTAAGCCCAACAATGACACTCACTGGAGTAGACAAAAATATAAAAACTATATCAAGTTAGATAGCAAATAGGATAAGTATGGTACATTCATTGATTCACTTACTGGTAAAACAACCAAATAGAAACAAGAAACCTGTCAGAGTATTTGCAACTGGCTAATTTAGACACAAGTTTTATTGGCCATTGCTCCAGCAGTAGAAGCCATCCTTAATTAATAATGCCTAAATCATAGTGAGAAAATGAAATTAATGTAATTATGATAATTTTCCTAATAGCTTTATATTGTTTTATCCAATAAGTCCAAAAAAGTGTAAATAACACTTTAAAAAGTGAGATAGAGTAGATCAGCACTTGATCTGCAAAAGTAAAATAACTAGAGAACAGAGTGAAAAAGTAGGTAAAAATATAGAAAGAAAAACCATATAACAAGAAAATGTGAAGTTAGTCTACCTAATAGAGACAAGATGATGCAGCATTTTTTTATTGGTTTGGAATTTTTTTACAAGTTTAAATATTAGCAAAGTAGAATAATACAACTTTCATAGCAATCATCAACGCCGCCTTCATTTGGTAGGAAAGAATATAAATAATGCAAGAACAAACCATTGAACCTTTCTAGGTCCAAACATGATTGTATCTCACAGACAGTCAAAATATGAAAGGCAGTTACATGAGCACTTATCATTTACACTGGTTAAGGCATTGTAATTTTATAATCTGGATCCATATAATGAGGTAAGGAGTTGTAAAATAATCCCATGCTCTGTGGCAGTGTGATTAGGATTAGGTACATAAATGAGTTTTGCATGTTTAAGTGTTAATTATTTATAATCACTAATCAATTAATGCATTTCTATTTTGTTTTTCAAAAGAAAAGCCACAAAAACTTTGTCATTTTCTTATTAAATCAATATTCAATAAACTCTTTTTAATGCTTACATATAAAAATGGTTTTGCCCATTTTTCTTATTAATATCTTTTTTCCATAAAGAGCCCTAGTTCACCTAAAAATACCATTCAGGAGAAAAACGTAAGGTTATAAATAAGGCACCACGCCCTACTACACAGACAGTAGGATCACATGTTCTCACATAATGGCTGTTTAGAATCTTAGTAACACTTTGCAAATCACAGCTTCTAACAACTGTCAGGCACTGTCAAAAAGCAAAGAATCTGTACAAATTGACAACTATCAGAGCATCAGGTGTGCAGTTCAAAATCTGGTTTCCCACAGCTGTATTTTGGGTGGAGAAGGCTGTTGAAGTAACATGAAAACCTTCTAACTCTCCAAGCACTAAGCAGACAATCCAGTTCCTTTTGAATAGTCTGCAGCACAGTACATCCAGTATCAGTCAAAGCTGGAGCTCTGCTGTCACCTATGATGCCAGTGTCTCTGTTTAGGCATGCCAGAGCAGTGACATTCTGAAATTCTCTTGCATATGATAACCACAATCCACACAAACTGCCCCTGTGTGCCTGAAGGAGCACCGGTACCATCTTCTGTTAGTTTGTCCCTCAGTGTGTCTTAACATCAGTGAATAAATAGAAAATTTAGCAATGGACTAGAAGAACCTGGAGTTTGATGGAAAAACAAGGTTCAACAACCCAAAAGAGCCTCCAGAACCACTGTCTTTTGTAATAGCTTGCAATCTCCAACACCTTAACATTCACTGAGGGAGTTATTTCTTTATTTTTCTCACAATAATCATGCAATTAACGAGTATTGCCTTGCCTTATACTAGTAAAATGAAAACTTTATTGCCTTTTCTATGTTTTAATGTCAAAGCTTGGCACAGCAGAATTTACTAGTGGTGGAGTCATTCTCGATCACAACCCCACTGCCACAGATATAATTCACAAGCAATTTCCATTCCTCTTCCTGTTTTGCCCACTTCAACTCAAGCACCTTAACATTTTCTGATGAGTATAGCTTTCTTATGAAGAAAAAAAGTGCAATTTGCTATATGTAAGGGCTGTGAAATTCTTCTGCTGACCAGATTTATCCTTCCCTACAATATTTTAAGACAGTATGGAACAGCAGCACCATCATGAAACACATGCCTTCAACTGACATGGCTGAGACACAAAAAGTTTCAAAACTCATTTACATGTACTAAACTGGTGCATGCCTACAAACAACATTTGACAGCCTTGGCAGAGCTGATTAAACTTTGCCTGTGCTCTGGCTGTCCCCAGTCTTTCTCAGTTTCTGTTATCCCCTGTGAGTGATGCAGGCTATTGTATAAAATCAAAGGTCTACAAAGATGGCATACAAAATATCTCAAGGCAAGCAACTTACTTGCTTTTAAAGTAGGCTGTGCTATTTTGTTGAAAGAGAAAGCCCTTACAAACCAATATTTTTCCCTCTGCATGGGAAATGGATGTTACAGTTTTTACCTTAACAGTGTCAAACAGAGAAGCTACAGACATTATAGCATCATTAATTTCTTATTTAGGTTTCATTGATAGGCCCAAGCAGATTCAAAAAAACAGAAGAGTTTTTTTATGTAGATAGAGATTGAATTGCCAGTATTTCCTGGTTGGGATTTTCCTAACCATGGAGCACGTAGCTTCTGAGTCTTCTCCAAGACCATGATTTGGATCAACAGCAGATTTACAGTGATTATTCAGTCAAATGAAAAGGCTACTCACAGCTTCTTAGGCTAAAACAAAGGGCAGAGGGCACCTAGCCTCTATTTTTTGCATATATGGACACACTCATGATTCCAGCACATCCATTTAACAACGTGAACTACATTGTGTGAGTAACACATTTCAGTGATACATTCATTCCAACCTTGTTGGGGGTAAAAAATAATTTTTAAAACAAGAGATATTATGCATCAGACACCAGATAAAACAGCCATCTAAAGCAGGTTAGGGCATACCAGTGGAAGAGGCTAGCACAGTCTGTTTTCTTCTGCTGCATTACACAGGTCCTAGGGCCTGGCTGTGATATATTATGTCTCTTGTAGAGTAAGTCCCAACTAAAAGATTCTATCTGTGTCTTTGACACAGGAAAAGAGGAGTGGTGAGGAGAAAAAAATAATTTTTAAAACAGTGAAAATATTAAAAAGGGGTTTGGCAAAGGACCAGGGGAGCAGAAGGTAAAAGAGGCTAAAGGAGAGAAGGTTATACACCACAAAAAGTGTAAGTGGATGAGGAAGGAACATCAGTCAAAACAAAGCACTGAGAGCTGGTGAAAGATAGCTACAGATGGCATTTAGTCCTGGATACAACGCAAGAACATCTTCAACACGTTGAAGGAGTTCTCAGTGGTTCAAGAACCTCATGCTCTCTGTCAGGTACTTCATGGTGAGCTGGCATATTTCTTAGTTAAACCATTATGGCTCTTCCAAAGGGCCTCCAGTGTCTGAGGAGTTATTCTGGATTAATTTCCTCTGAAAGATATCTAGATCACGTGCACCATGACCACCCTGAAAACTAAGATCACTGGAGGTGATGGAGACAGTCAGGAAGGTTGCTTCAGAAATGTATTTTCCTGCTTGATAATTGCTAATGTACACACAGCCTCAGAGAGCAAGAGCAACGTTCATCTATTGGCTGCTTAAAATACTGACACCCAAACACAGAGGAAAACCAATACAAATGTTTGGAGGGACACATATTGATGCACTCCCTAAACAATTAACCCCAATTTGATAATTTCATGGTAATAAATTTCCTAATTGTAAAAGAAAGTGCTAAAGTCTTCTAATCATGGCTGGATACAGGAAGATCTCTCTTCATACATCAGTTAAGTGGACTCAACCACAAAAACCCTAAATTACGTAAATATAGGTATTATCTCAGGAAACATTTGAAGGCTATTTGGGAGGTCTAAATTACTTCAGTAGTGAGGCTGAAAATCACTCAAGCATGTGGAATAAGAAACTCTGCACTCACTGAGCTGAGATCATGCTATTGTTAAAGCAGAACCATAAATATGAGTTGGAGCTTGGCATCAAGTCACTCAATCTGAAAAATCCTTAAATGCAAATATGAGAAATGCAGAAAATTCTTCCTTCAAGAATTTAAGGCTGTATGATAAAATATAGGCACTGGTTCATTTTCCAACAATTTCCAAATCTGAATATCTTGCCCTCAAAATATCCTCAGATACTTGCAAAGCCCAAACCAGTAAACTCCAATTGCAAAATTTAAAAATGGTCATAGCCAGGGCCTGGAGTGAAGGTCTAGCATAAACTCCATTCAGAATTGAGAACATCAGTTTGCCAGTCTAATGAGTTTATTTACCTGGATTCAAAACACCAGTGAAGGGAATTAGATAATATCATATAAAGGACTATTACACCTCAGCTTTCATATTGTGTTTGCAAGAAAAGGATAAAGATTCATAGTCAAGGCATTTGCGTTTGAGAGAGACAATTACAGTGAACTCTTGAGATCTCACAGAGCAATAAACAATACACCTAAATGAGGAAATCCTAGAGGTAAAGTGAAACTGCCATAGCACCTGACTGCCAGAAAAACTGACCTGACTTTTGTAGCACCAGCTGGCCAGAACTGAAGAGAAACTCCAAGATACACCAGGGCATGTGTCTCCCATGCTCCTGAACAGCCAGAGATGTGCGAAGATGAAAAAATACAGTAGCATTTTTCACAATAGCCAAATACTGTTAAACGTTTCTGCTGCATAAAGTACAGCAAGCTGAATAAAATAAAAACCATTTTAATTTTGACTCTAGCCAACGAGCTTCAGAGCACACACTGTGCACAGACTACGATTCCCAATGATTTACAGCTGGCAGTGAAATGATCATTTGCAATAGCCACAATTACAGGACTACTCATTCATTAGGCACAATCATTGACAGACAGTTATGAGGAAGCCCTTCTCGTAGCAGCAGCAGGGATTTTTAAAAGTCTGGAGAGCTGACAACCCTCCTCTTTCCATAGGTTGTTCAGGAGCTCCACAAAATTTGGAGTTCATGAGTCCAAAAACACGCCTCTGAGGAAGCCACCTGGAGATCCTTCAATTTATTTCCATTCCCAGAGAAACACTCCTGCATACAAAATTCCCATGGAGCTGTATCTTGTTGCTCAGCCACCACATCACAGTCATGGAGGTGAATCCAGGACAATAAATATATAAGATGAACAAAAAAAAAA
>WAAE01022862.1:0-48969 GCA_013400495.1 Nicator chloris
TATCATCACATTTCTACTTACAGAAACAGAAAATTCTTTTTTTCTGATGGAGGAAATCTATCCCCTCTATGAGAGAACTAGCAAGTATATCAGGGCAATATTGCTTTGCTTTTCCAGACTGTTCTACTTGAGAATAATTGCTGAAAAAAACCCCTTTTTGTAATAAATCCTTCCTTTAAGAAAGTATTAATTACTTCAGCAGTACTGCTCACTTCTAGAAATCCTGCTTCCATATATGTTTAATTTAGAGCTGTATGCATGATACCAAACAGGACAAGTAAGATGGGTCCTGGATACTTGAGCAAGCTTACTACCTCACTTGCCTTCTCTTAATCTATTCCTCCTGAAAGTCTTTCATCACAACAAGACTTCTTTAAGCTTTTGAACAGGTGAAAGCAAATCTGATACAAGAACATTCCTGATTTGCTCCTGGTGCTCTGACATGGATGCTGTTACCATTCATCTTCAGAAGTGAAGGTTCCAGGAAGGAGTGAGAGAAAACATCTCTGTCTCATGATCTGGAACCTGGCAGATGAAGACAGGGCTCCAGCACTGGTCATCCTCCTCCTTGCCAATTCATCAAAGTCAGTTCATCTCTGACTCTGCATAACTAACTGCATGTTTACACAACTGAAGAACCATCTCCTCTTGCTGCCAACTATGGTAATGCCATGTCTTAACTCCTACACTCTTAGAGCAAAGCCATGATACCATACATCTGAGCATCATAACTGTGTTTTATATTACCTAAGATATGAAAGTATTTATTTATTAATTCCCACCCCCAAGTCAGTAATATTAAATTCCATTCATAATACAGTGCCATTATTTTAAAAGTTGTTGTCTGTTTTCAAAAACAAAACTTAGGGAAAATTGATACATTTAAAAAAAAGAATACTATTATTAATAGGATACATGATGAAGAGGACTGCTATAAGGATTTTACTATTTGTCTGTTAAGGTTGAGTAGATTTCCTGTGAATTATTCAGTCTTCACAAGCTCTGAGCAGTAAAACTGTTATTACACTTTGTAGACTACGTATCTCTAATATCCAATCTGAAGTTCATTTATCAACAACTACTCTTGTGTAAACAGTCCATGGAGAAACCTGACTTGTTTTTACTTGTTACTGATGATCTTTCAAAACTCAGAAATTGCCTCCTCTTCAATTTCCTACCAAATTCTTAGGTAATCACCTCATCAATAGTTCTCAACAAAAATAACTGTTTCCAGAACAAAACTTTTCCCAGAATTCAGGTCCTTTAAGCTGGTCCCTCTCAGAGCTTCAAAAGTGTGAAAAATGAAAATGTGTATTTAAAAAAAAATCTCAGGATGTGTATATGCTTTTATGAAGTCACAAGTGGAGAAAAGTTTTCCCAGAACAAGATATGGGGCAGTGAAAATGAAACACAGGCCCTTCAGGATACGTGTTTCGGTTTTGTTTTGTTTTGTTTTTTACCATTAAGTTCAATCTTCAGTCACACATACAGAGGAGTACAGGACATTCAAATGCTAATAAGGCACTCACATTTATGGTCAGTCCCAAGTGCAGTCAGCTAACGGAAAATGTGAGGAAGAGAAATTTGTATGCCTTTTAATGAAGTGGTGTTCTATAGGGTGAAGAGTGGAGATTTACACTAACTGCTTTGTTCTCATCTGCGGTCCACCTCCCCAGTGTCCATTTCCTCCACTCTATTTTCACCGTAGTAGCAAAGGTGTTCTGGTGAAAGGTGAAACCAGGGCTGAAGCAGCCACTTGTAGGTCTCAGAACAACTTAGGATCTGTGGCAAAACCTACACCATTAGGTTTTAATTGCTTAAAAAATGCTAGATATTTGTTAGTAGGAAAAGAAGAATATAATGGGAAGGGTGAGGAAGGATAAAGGTTTGAGAGAGCACATTTACCTCGATGAACCTCTGCCTCCTGTTTTAAACTATTCAGGACTGTTTTCTGTTGTCAAAAGCATCCTTTTCCCATCCCAGAACAGTTGTTGCCCAAAATCAAAGTAATGGTGAGAAAGATGTGCATGTACCATTGCATCAATATTCAATCACAGACAGCCATGTGTCTGACAAGTTCTTTTATTCCCAAAACTCAAAAGGCACATAATATCTACTTGCCCAATTTGGGAAACTCGACAAAGTGCTGTTCAGGTAGCTCTCATAGCTCTTGATGTATCAACATTGTTATGTTAGCTGAAACAAAGTGATTATGGCCTTACCTAGTTTCACATAAGTATCTTCTCATCTTGCTTATAATTAGGAGCTGGTGGTTCCAGAAAGTACATTGAACAATTAGCCACTTCTCTGGTGAAACACTGTTCCGTCAGCTGTGCAGTCCAGGAGTTACAGTGAAAATGCCCCCACAAAACCTACAGATATACATCAAGGCATGTTCCAGTAAATACTAGAATACTAGTAAATACTAGAACTGAAGTGCTTCTTCACATCAACTTCAATCAGTGCATTACCATGACACAGGAAATTATACTAGTAACTTCTTTTGTGAGGTTTACATGAGGCTAGCTGGTAAGATCCCCGGGGCAGGGACTGCGCCTGCCTCTGCATTTACCAAGCACAGTAAGGACCTCCCAGCAGAATGCATAAATTATCACTAAATAAGTAACCAAATGTAAATGTAATAACTACATTAATAACTACTAATATATTACATAAGCAGACTAGACCCACTGGAAGAATGCAGAAACCATGAACATCACTGATTCATTCAAAGTACACTTATTACTTCACAGCCAGGACAAAACAAGTTTTCCTATTGCTGGATATCTCAAGATTTCAATGCATAAAGAATGATTTAATAAGAAGTGTAATCTCAGGAGTAACTAAGAGACATACAAAACAGACCTCTACAACTACTGTTTAAATGCCCTTACAATAACTTAACCACTTTATTTCTAATTTATATCTCTCAGATTCAGGATGAGGTCCTCACAGAAACCAACACCTAAAGAGTCTGGTCAGGAGTATCCCAATGCAAGACAACATTGCAATACTTACTATAAAGGAAGGGTAATTGCCCCTAAATGCTATGCCTGGCTTTCTGCCTACTACCATTCTGACAGTGCTACAAATAAACTAGCAGTTTGAATCCATAAATGCTTATAGAATATACTGGAGCTGTAACTTACACGTTCAGAAATGTCTGAAGTCTTTGAACAGAACATTTTAACAGGAGAAAGGAACTTGTACTTTGAAATAAAACAGGTTTTCTGAAAATAGCCTTTGACATAATTTTCTTGAATCTCTGCTTTTCATTTTATAGTTTTTCTGTTTCCTTTCTCTATTGCACACCACCTGCAAATAAATGAGTGAAATTGCCTGAGCTTCATTTAATCTTATGCTACTACGAGAAATGAATTCAATCATGCTTCTGGAAGTAACAGAGTTATTTTTAGTGTAACAGTAATATATAATGTCATTTGTAGCATTATTTGGCAATGACATTTTTACTTCTATAAAACATGTTAAACAACTTATGGCAAATCATTCCGTGCTGACTACATGTTATTATATTATAATGCAATACAGCAACAACATGATGTTGTTACAGTGTAGTAAAAAGATCTTAGTATGAATCTTTTTGATTCAAAGTATTGAAAAGTATTCAAGTATTCCAGTATTCAAACTCAAAAGTATTTGAGTTTATTGCATAACAAGCTCTATCCTGCTGACAAGGACACTGATGAATGCTTCGCTATTGGTTTCACCGGAAACCTCAACATGTCTGAAAGTTGACTAACATACACAAATACTGACTTACCCAGACCACTTCTGATCAATGACACTAAAATGAAGTCTCTGGTTTATGCTACCTCTATATGTCATCAAAAAACATTTTCAAAATGCAGAGTTTTATGTCTCGCAGATTTTGAAGCTGCTTTTAATAGGTTTTTAGTAATATTATGGTGGCCATTTCAGAGTTATTCCATTGAAGAATCTTGTAAATGGATGAAAATAACCAGAGAGTTTTAAAAGATGGTGGAAATTCCTAGAAGTAATCAGAAGTGAGGAAAGTACATCTGACATAAAAATGATTTAAAAAATAAAATTCAAGGGAATTACACTAAGCAGCAGCACAAACATTTAATGGTACAGCTTAAAATGTTCACATTTTTATAAATCATCCAAGGATTGCTCTTTATTTTATTTGTAATGAAAGGAAATCTGAAACAAGTTTCTACAGCCAGAATAAACACGGATGGATGTGGGGCACACCCTCAGTCCTCCCCCAGTGCCAGAGGCTCTGGAGGTGAGGTAATGCCAGCCCTGATGTTTCTCCTGCCTCCCCAACAACCTGACCCGATGTTGTCTCTGGAACACATCTGAGAGTGACTTTCAGACTACATCTGCACGAGGAAATTTTCTGAAGATTGCTCTTCTGACCTAAGGCCATATGTCAGAGCAGTGTTTCTGTAAGGCCAAAATTCTCACTATCAGCTCTCTCATTCTCCAGCATAGGATGGATGCCTGGACTAGGCAAAGAACCAGGAATGGTCCTTGACCCATACCACAATTTGAACTGGACCAGGGCATTTCTTAGGAGAATGTTAATTGGTGAGAACAAAACTGCAACACGAAGTAAGCTAACAGATCTGTGTGCTAGCCCTGATCAGTGCAGACACAGGTTTTGTGTCCCACAGTGATCAGGGAACACATGGATCATCAAACAAATACATATGGCCCAACATTTTCCCTGGGTCAGATTCGTAGATTACTTAAATGAAACTTCATGAAACTTCCATGAAACATAATGGAAAGGTATATTGCAGGAAGCAGAGCGGGTCTCTCCCAGGAAAGAAAAAAAGATCCTGGTGAAATGGCAGAATACAAATTAAGATTGTCAAGCACGCCTCATTCTGCCTGCACAGGCAGCTGAAACAATGCAGATTTTCCTTTGCACTTAGCCAGCTTCGTTTTAAGCAAGCTTTAGAGACAAAACTTGCAGTAATTTCAGTGGGACCTTTGTCTGTGTACGGCATGCAGAACAGAGCCCTCTCCTGGTAAGCACTGAAGATAATTGAGGACATCCCTGGCACCGTATTTGGCACTATCTGCAGCACATATCTCTGTGATGAAGTATTGAACGTAGGCACTCAAAATAAAATATTAGAAAAGCTCAGCTAGTTGGAGCCATGGAACCTTACGATTGAGGTCAGATTTGTTTGGATTAAAAAATATATGGAAATCTAAGTTACACTGAAATGATGGCATACTTGAAAACTGAAACCAAAAAATAGGTTATATAACATACTTAAAGGCACAGTTGGCATTTCAAGATCACAATGAGTAGCCAGTTGTAACCTGTTTTTGAACCCACAGCTGAACCCTGCACGTCGAATTACTGAAAAGGGTGGGTCACCTTCTTTTTAAACCTGAAATTTGATAAGCGGGTCTAAAGAACCCCCATTCATTCTTTCTTTTTATGACTATAAAGCCATGAAGCATCAATAATAACCTTAGGTATAGAGATCAACACTCTTTGACTAATTAACATGCTTTTGGATTTCATACTTCAACCTGAAAATACAAAACCATATTTCAAAGCCCTGCTTTTGCGAAACAAAATTTGCAACAGGTACCTAATCTGGATGCAGAACATGGTAGGCACTTAAATAAATCATCATCATGATCCATTGCCAAAATAGTGGCTCTTTGTCATTAGCTCTTCTCAGAATAACTTTACCATAATCCCTTTGCTTAAACAGCAACACAATCTTGTCATTGAGATGCAATGCGAAAGAATATTGGTTTAATTTTAATTATTTTTTATTATTCCAAATCCCATATTGTTTTTTAGTAAAATATACAAACATGATTCTCTGAAGCCACACTACTTATGTCTGTAATCTCACGAGATTTCACAATGTTGGGTCTGTAGCATTTGCATGGAAGACTTCCAAGGAAATTCCAGGTTACTCTATGGAATGGTATTTGCGCAGAGTGGCATTCTTCTGCAGGCGCAGTATTGAACCAGCAGGGCGAATATGATCACAAATGCTGTCTTTAATTAAGAGGTAAAACCAAGGATACTGAGCACTTGTGGGCATTAAACACCCCATGGCAGTTTTTGCCAGTGTAGGAGTGCCCGGCCAAATACCAGTCTAGATAATTACATCCTGCCTACTTAAATTCCCATGTTGCTTTAAATGGATAAGGCATTATTTTTCTATTCTGGTGTAAAAGTGGATCCTGCAGCCCTTCCTTGGGCTCTGTTAGGACTATTTCTAGCATGACCTTCTCCGTGGTCACACAGAGTCATTTATGTGAACCAGTGCATTGTCCTGCATTTTGGATTTGCCGCCTTCTGAAATCACTTCCACTGAGCTCGTGGGAATTTACTTCAGCCTAAAGACACTGATTTAACCAATATCACCATTTAATTACTGACTGTGAAAGTCTTACTTACAATAAATCTCTGCAAAAAATTGTCTGATTATCAGATCAGTTTCTGTGGGACTCACTTCAGTACATGTGACGCTCAGTTTCGGCATGACCCTGCCCACCCTCACCAAAATCAGTGGCAAAACAGCAGCGTGGTTCAATGTCATTAAGACCAGGCTCCTTACTAGGAGGCTTGCCTTGGGGATCACACCATGTACTAGCAGTGCAGGCCTCCCACACCTCCTCAATTTGAAGCAAGTTACACTGAACGAGGATGTAGATGATCTTTACAAGTCAGCTGTATGTTTTCAGATAGAGCACAACAAATGGTTAAGAACTTGCTTTAAAGTGACATGTCTGTTAAAACAACCAATGTTACTACAAGACTGTTCCCCGCAACAGGAATTGGCTTCATTGAAGTGGAAGGAAACCAGACTTCACAAAACCTTCATTATCATGTTTGAGTACCTCATACTAGACCACCGCGCTGCCACTCACCAAAGTCCCCTCCAAAGGAAGGAGTTGTTAGCATGTTCCCCCACAGAAGGAGCCTGTTAGCAAGATGGGTACTGGCATTAGTCACAACTTAGTCTGCGGCAAGGTTGTCAATCATGATTATTCCTACAAATCTGAGTTTTCTCCCCTACCAATTACTCTCTAAACTCTCATTTTCAAAATTAATTTCCTATTTTTGGCTCGTCCTACACTGTGTCAATTTGAAGGCTGACTTTAGGAGGCTTTTTTAATTTAAAAGTTTTTCTAGCTGTATTTGTGTAGGTCAAAAGAGTTTTCCAAGTCTGTTCTTTTCCTGAGTGGCGAGTCTCCCAAGACAGCAAATACAGGGCTTTTATAGACTTGTTTTCATGAAGATTAAGTCATCTGAAATCTGAAATTATTTAGGAGAAAGATGACCATGTTAGTATAATTCATTGAATGCAAATTATGAAATTCAAAGGCTTGAGTAAAGTTAAATAGCTTTAAATAGTATCACCAAATGCAAAATGAGAAAAGAGAAGAAAGGTAGAAAAGAGTTTTCACAAGTCCATACTTTTTTCCCCTCATTTCATGTGACTTACTGACCTCAAAAGCTGCTAACATTCATGACTTCTGAAGCCCAAGACTTTTCTCTCACATCTCTCTCCAAATATAGGGCCTAACTTTTGCCTTCTCTTTTAAATCTTTTACTTAGACCCTTTGGAGACTGAAGTTAACTTGACAGAAAGAGGGAGATGCAGCTGGCTGAACAAGAGCCACTCAATCCACTCAGTGAAACTGTAGTCAGAAGATAACACAAGGTGAAGGGTAAGAGTATGAAATGTGACTAAGCAATTAGGGATTTTCTTCCGCTTCCCCACACAGAGGAGCAAAGACGACCAAATGCAGCTGCTGAATTTCTTGCAGGGAAGAGCATTCAGTTTCAGAGCAGGAAAGGGCTTTGTCTTCATCAACACTGACCAGATTGAGAGAAAGGAAACAAATGTATCCTATAAAAGGATATGCCAACCAGCCTTGTTGTGTAGCACTTGATCATACCTGATTATTCAAACTCAGGATTACTTTATAGTGTTGGTTTCTTCTAGAAAAAAAAAACAAAAGGAAAAAGTGAAGTGCGGACTTCACTACCTGTACTCCAGTGGATTGGCATTAATCAATCCCTAACCTTCAGGGCCCCCTCCTTTGCTCCTATCTACCAACTGCAGATGTCAGGGAGTAGCGAAGGCAAAAAGTCCAGGCCCCGGGCTGCGAGGCCGAGGACCACAGGAGGAACGCTTTGGGTTTGTCTGGTGGCCGGGTCAGCCGGCGGTCCGTGCCCGCCGCGGTGTTCCGAGCCCGGGGCAGGGCAGTGCCGGCGAGCCGAGCGGGGCAGCGGCGGGTGGGCAGCGGGGCTGCCGTGCCGAGAGGGGGCCGGCACAGGGAGCAGCCCCTGCGGCAGCTCCCGGCACAAGTGCGGAGCGGCGCCCTGGGGCTGCGCTGGCTCCCGGCTCCTCGCCCCTTACCTCCGCGCTCCCGGGACGGCCTTTTTGGGCGGGAGGGCTGGAGGGGGTTACCTTTTCTTAGGGAAGTCCCGTCCCTTGCCAGGGAAACTTTTTACGTTCCTGTGCATGAGAGGCAACTAGTTGCACTCACTGAAGTGCGAGGAGTGTTTGGCTTCTCCAGTACCAGCCTCCTCCTCCATCTACCCCCCCCGCCCCGAATTTCCCCTCCCGTTTTGCTCCGAGTTGCGCTTTATTTGTGTGTGGAGAAAGGGGTGGGGGACGACTTGTAGGGGGGATGTTCTGTTTTTGCCAGCGGAACAGCGCAAAAGGGGAGCCTCGGCTCGGAGAAGGTACGAGAATAAATAAATAAGGAGCGGCCCTAAAATAAAGGTAGCGGCATATCCCGGCATCCAGAAGGTGAGTGTCTGACTTCCCCGTCCCCGCGTCTCCCTCCCACCCCTTCTGCTCGGAGGTGGAGGAAACGGGTCCCCTGCCGCATGTGCATGTGTCCGTGGAGGGGGTGTGTACGTCTGCTTGTATTTAGCGTTTATTTAGCAACTGTTTTGTGTCGGTTCGATGACACCAACAAGAACAACAACAACAAAGTTGCTGTAAAACAAATGCGATGGGAGGGAGCAGCGGAGCCGTCCACCGCGGGGTAGAGACGAGCTTTTACCCCGGCCCCACTCGAGTTTAATTGCAAAACACCGAACTGGTTTTCCGAGCAGACGGGGTGACTTTTTCCACGCCCAGCCGGACTTTCTGCCTCTGCCCAGGTGATTTTCCCTGCCGTTTTGCCCTCGGCGCTCTTCGGCTGGGTGTTAACGGGGCTGCTGGGGTAAGCCCCAAGACAGGAGCAAGCCGCGACGGCTGCCGTCGCATTGTTCCCCGCTTGCGCCTCCCGCCCACTCCCGGTGCGGCGGAAACGGGGGGCCCGGGCTGCGCCCCTCGAGCGCCCGGGGACTGCCGGCCCGCCTGCGGTGGGCGACAGGGCTCTGCCGGCCGCCAGGTCGCTCTGCTGGCCGCCTGGCCCTGCGAGGGCCGGCGGCGGGGCCAGCGGCGGCTTGACCGGAGGCTGCGAGGAAACAACGTTTCTGGGCGGCGGGGTCCCCTCCGGACAGAGCTGCATGAAAACACGCAAGGATGGTAGTCCCTTCCCGAAACCCCCGCTGCTCCAGCGAGGGTCCGGGCAGCGCGGGGGCGAGGCAGCTCGGCCGGGACGTGGGGGCACAGGCGGCAGCAGCAGAGGATTCGGTCGGTTCCGCCGCCCGCCCTCGGCCCCGCGCTGCCCCGGGGCGGAGCGCTGCGGGCGTGCCGCGGTCGGGATGTCGGCGGCCGGGGCAGGCTGCCTCCCGCTGCTTCCCGCTGCCTCCCGGCCGGCAGCCGCCGCGGGGGCTCCGGCCGTCACTTTTCCCACTGTCCGAAGGTAGCGGGGACAGAGCTGCCTGTTGTTTTTGTTCCTCTCTGTTTCCTCTCCCTGAGGGATGTCTTTTGCCCTTCCCCTCCCCCGCCGCGCTTGTTTTTCTTGTGGTTTAAAGACAAAACGTTGCATTTTCGGGTCGTCCCACCGCGCCCCCGCCCCCGCCGCGGTCCCCGCAGCGCCGGCGGACGGGGCACGGGGAAGCCCCGGCGCGGGGGTCCCGCTGCCTTTTCCACCGGCGGTGTGGGGACTTGTGTTTTGGTTAGAAAGCGTTTCCACGTGGGTAAGCCTTGTGTGTGTATGTGTGGGTGCGGGTGCGTGCGCGTACTTGATCCGCGAGCAGGTAACAGGATTCTCCGTGTTCAAAACCAGTGGGCTCTTAGCCATTGATCTCCTTCTCCTGCTGTCATTACAGACACTTCCAAAGTCAGATACCCGCGGAGAACCGCCAGCTGCGTTTCACACGGCGGTTCTCCCCGAGCCGCGGGGGTTCCGCGCCGTGCCTGGCCGGACACGGGGCTGCCGGCGGAGCAGCCCCGCGGCGCCTTCCGCCGGGAAGGGAGAACGGGATCCCACGGCATCGCCGCTGCCAATCGGTAGTTGGCATCTAAAGTTTCATTTACATTTATGAAGCTGGCGCCCCGAGCCAAGCAGGCGCGGTGCTGCCGGCTCCGTACCCGCGGGCAGGGCTTGCAGCCGAGCACACGGAGGGACGCGCTCCGCTCGCGCGTGGCGGTGTGAAATAGCTGGTATTTACAAAAATCCTGGGACGCACGCTGTACCAGACAAGGGAGCGACTTGGCCGGTTCCAGTTTAAATATGAAGTCATGCTAGAACAGTAAGGAACCAGTATTTACAGTTTTCTGAGTTTTGTTTTACGTGTTTCATTTGAGGAGACTGGAAAGCGTATCTAAGATAAACTAATCAGTAGTTTAGATTTAGAGGGAGTTATACAAAGAAGGCATCTTTTCTGTCTGGTAGATAGATTTTCTGGTCTGACCTTGGAATTGGATGTTAGAAGCATGTACTTTGCAATAAATCCCAGGCCATATCTTTGTTTCCTTTTCTTTAAGACTCAAAAGAAAAGTTTTGCAAAATTGCTGTGGGTTTGACTCTTCCCCTAGTGTTTCTGAAAATGCTGCCGAATAACAAATGCTTGCATACTTGCAATATATGTCTTACTGTGAGTAAAGTGGAAATACAGACTGACATTTCTCTCTCTTCCCGATGATTCTTTCTCTGTTTGACATCTAACATTAGTTGGGCTGTGTCTGAGACAGGTCTTTTTGCTTTTCATTTTTTTGAAAATTGTGGTATTTATGTTACCAAATGTTCTTCAACCAAATTTAATAGAAATGAAAGTGGAGTATGTTGACGAATCTTTTATGTTATCTTTACTCAGATAATTTGTATACAGTTGTTAATTGCTACATGTATATGATGGTACTGATAATAAATTTAGTTGAAGGTTACTCTTGCTGGATTTGTATTTATTAGTGGCCTCACAACACTTCACAGTATAAATTTATTCTGTATGGATGTCAGTGGGATAAATAAATACTGAACAAGCAGTGTATTGAGTAGGGCACTAGTGAGTTCTCAGTTAATTGTGGTTCCCAGTTAAAATATTTCTAACAAGGCAACTGTAGAAATACAGCTATAGATAGCATCACGTGGCATATTTTTAGCATCTGATGCAAGTGTTAAAGTTTAACTCTTTAAACTTTATGCAACTTTTTAAACTTTATGCAAGTCCTAGAATTAATGTGAAACATTGGCATTTGGTGAGGGAAAGGTACCTGTTTCCTTGATGAACTGGTGGTATTGGATGATGTGTGCAGACCTCCAGTGTTAAAATTTAAACAGCATTTTAGTCTATTAAATACAAAAGTTACCACAGGAAAAAAAAAAAATAGTAATTCCTGGAATTTCTGTTAAACGCTCTAGGACACAGGTAATCTTTTTTTTGTGTGTGTGTGTTATCTTTTTGCTTCTTGAAAGTAGGGATTTTATGAACTTAGGGTAAAGCAAGTCTCCTTTTTATAAGGAGCGTTTATTCAGCATACTTCTATATTGCAGCTGCTGATCATATTTCATAGAGCTGTTAAAGCACTTAAAACCTAAAATTAGGTACTGTCTGGTAGTAAATATTTCAAATCACTCCTTGAAGAAATGGGCTTAAAAAAGAGACATTTTGAAATATATCGTTGAGGAAAAGTAATCTTGCATTGCTTTAACTCAGTGAAATACCAATCTAAATCACTGATTTCAACACAGTGCACTTTTTCCTTAGGTTTTCTTAATCTCCTGGATTTTTATTGTGATTTTGTGCTGGCTTTGTTTGATATCATAACCAGCTATTTTGTTCAAGCTATGTTTACGATCACAATGGTTGAATTAACAGGTGTCGAATTAACTTCTAGCGTACATGTATTTCCATTGAGTATTCTTGAGATACTTAGAGCTGAAATGTAAGTTTCCTCGCTTCCTGGTGTGCGTGTTTCTGGCTGTTAGTTGCAGAAAGTGTACACTTGCTTTTTTCCAGATTTTGGATGAGTTAATTTACAGATTAGTATTTTCAAACTGAGGGGTAGAGTTAGGTTTGTTTTCTAGTCGAGCACAGGAATCGATTTATTTGCTCACTAGCTTTCATTTTTGGTACTGTCAAGGTTTGGAGGAAAAATGAAACATGGGGCATCAGACTGACAGACATATGTCAAGTTGGTCAAGTATTTTTAAAGCTTTTTGGATGTTCACCACTAAACTAAGTCTGGTAGCAGCAACACTCAGATGTCTTTGCTTTTTTCTTTGTACTTGAGAATCCAGTAGTATTTCTGCTATCTAATATATCTGTAATCTTCTTGACATTTTGTGTTAAAAAATCCCGGCATTTATGGTATGCAACTGGAAGAAGAGTGTTGATATCCAGTCATTGATCAAGAGGTTTATAAGTATGCCTAATAAGTGCTGTTTTTCTTTTATGGATTTAAATATTGTGTAAATGTGTGCCCAACTTAACCTTTTTATGTCATTGAAAAGTGCTAATTGATCTTGCTGACCCTGACATAATAGTATAGTTTGATATTCGAAACCTTTCAGCTTTGGCATGGCCCTTTTATCACCCCTGAGATTTCAGAGCATGGTTCTACTGAAGGCATAAACTGCTACTCTTTGAAAAATTGAATAAAAATGGTTATTAAAAATAAATTATAGCCTTTTAAAGTCAGTAGATGTTTTACCTATCAAAGCCTTAGGCTTTACCAAATACATTAAAAACTTTCTGGTTTACTTGTATGTATTAGGTGACATTTTACATGTTGCTGTACAGAAATCACATTTTTATGAAATAATTTTTGGCCAATTCCACACTTCTGTGTTGCAGTGTTATTAAATCTGTCATTAAATCAGAAGTGGTTAAAGGAGGTTGGACGCACTTTGCAGTGCAAAAGCTCAGATAAGAAGAGTGCTTATATGTCAAATAAATAATAAAATCTATTTGAAAAGGCAGTAAAACTCATATTTTTAGTCTACATTGTAGTTTGCAGTGCTGCCAGAAGGATTGCTTTTGGGATGCCTGTAATACAGGACCTTAAAGGCAAACGCTATTTTAAAGCATTTTCTCCTTTTTATCTCTAAGCCTGAGAAATGTGTCCAATAGCTGGCTGCCTTTTTGCTTTAGCGTTAAACAGTGAAAATTACTTTGATGATTGATTATCCTATACTGAAAAGTATCACTGCGCAGTCTCAGTCACAGGATTGTATAGGCTAGTTATCAGGCTTTTGAGTAAAATGTCAAATGCTAATGGCTGTGTCAGGAATACTGACGTTTAAACATTTTATTTTCAATTTGTTAAAAATTTCCTTATTTCTCCAAGGGAAGATTATAATGATGAGTGATTATCTTCAGAGCTTCTCACTCCATAAGCCAGTGGGACTTTTTTGGTTTTAGGCTGTTAGGCTTGGGTACTAGACACTAAAGTTTGAGTCAGGCTACAATTACCATGAATTTGAAAACAAGTACTTTGGAGGATTTCTATGCATAAATTAATTTGGAGATCTATGTCTTTTTCCTAGAACTAACTAACTAAATACTAATACAGTGACTTTTTATTAAGCAGCTGTCTGTTGAGCTACAGTGGAGGGCAGTCCTGTTGGATGTAATTTAAATGCTGTCTCTGAGGAACTCAGTCTGCCTGGCTAACTGAATATCTCTTTGCACTAGCGTTGTGCAGGGCTATACAAATTCACTAATTTGGAGCAGAAAATTACAAAAAAGACCTCCCAAGGCAACCTGGAAAATATTCACACAAAGACTGATTTTTGCATAGGTATTAACTTATTACTTATGTATTTAACTTAGTATGCGCTAGATTTTTGGCAGCATTAAAATTAAATACTATTGTGATGTGATGTGACCCAGTATAAGCTCACATTCTCAGCAGTGTAAAAAATTACTGCTGCCTTTTTTTTTAATTGGGTAGATCAGCGAGTAGCTACTCTGCTCTTGACATATATATCATTAAACCACAAAAACCTACATTAAAATACCATGAAGGGTCTGATTTAGACCATAAAAGTAAAAGAAACACAGAGCTGAGTTTGCAATTTTTAGAATAATTCTCCTCTATGACTGTGTGTATATAACTATTGAAATCAATGCTGGTACATGAGGTAATTGGAAACTTAAGTTGATGTTTTGTGCCAGATCCTTAGCTGTTGCAAATTGGAGTAGGAATGCTGAAATTACTGGAGTGGTCTCATATTATGCCAGATGAGTATCTAGTCCTCTATTCTTAGTTCAGTCTGCTTTTTTGGTGGAGTATTGCAATATACATTATATGTGTGAGATCACATGCACAGAGAAATGGTCCTGCAATAATTTGGAAAAAAAGAAAAAAAGAGGGTTAAGTATAAATGTCCAAATTATAATTTTTTTCTTCCATTTCAAGGCATTTTTATATGCCTATGTTTGAATTTTTTTTTGTAGTGTTTTATAAATGACCACAGAAATGCCTTTTACCATAACTGTATTTTTGAAAATGATGCAGTTGGAAATTCTGCTAATTGTCTGTATTCTTTTAATTCTGTTAAGGCAAATTTGTTGCTCAAAGAAATGAGTAATTAGATTGTGCTTATTTAGGGGCATTTCATGAATGCCAAGCCTATTCAATGAAAGGTGTGAAGACCATATTAAATCCCAGCTGGATGTTTCTTTTTATTCACTGTAGTACATTCCCAAAATATCACAGAAAATGAAGTTTACCTTGCTCCCAAAAGAGAGCATCTAACCAGCCTCTGTACGCTTCAGTTTATGCATCCTGACATCATGCTGTATGTGTATGTTTTCTTCCAGCTCTCCCGAGTGTCCCAGCATAGGCATGGTCTCACAAAACCAGGCACAGGTCAGGGAGACTACGCACATTTCCTCTGCCAAGTTCTAGCAGTGCAACTCAGACTCAAACTACCATTTCTGCTCTGGTCTTCTTAGCACAGAGAACTGGGAAGTTGAGAACTAATAGGGCTGAATGATAAAGAGGTTTTTACAAATACGGTGATTATATTGTGGGAAAAGGTCTTGAAAATAACATTTCTTGTTACTCCAAGACAAGATTTAGACTGTGGTCAGTTTTCCACATGGGAAGATGAAAGTACTTTTCTACTCAGCCACCTTTTTTTATGTTTATTCTAATCTGGCGTGATAGAAGGATCTAGTAGAATGTTCAATTTATTTTTTTTTCAGTTAATTGCACCTTTAGAGAAGCAATTTTTGTGTTCAAAGCAGTCTGAATCCTGAGCTCACTGTGCAGCAGTATGTCTTGGAGTCACCTGCAACATGAGGTCTTTCAGCTGAAATGGCTAGATGATGTGTTTCCTAGTCATTTCTGGTATCTAGTTAGCTGTGATTCAGCTTGTTTTACAATCTTTTGACTAAATGATAGTCTGATTTCTCCAAGGGCTAGATGAGCAGTCAAATTTTTGGCATAAAACAACAAAAAAAAAAAATAGAAGAATTTGCTCTCTGATAGTTGTGAAACTGCCCAGCCTTTTGAAGGAAGTCCAGGATTGGAACAGCACCTTTCGAGATGCTATCAAATCAGGACTAAGTCTGAAATAGTTTGAGTGTAAGGTCTGTGGGAAGAGATGCAGCATTTTGCTCTGTTTTTACATCATTATCTAGGGGTGTTGGTTCATACAAGTGTCAATAGCAGTAACCTCACGTGTGGCTAACCCTATCTGAAGTCCTACTTCCGTCTGTTTCCTAGGGTAGAGGACAGAAAAGCGTGAAGCCATGGTCCCACATTTGGTGGCAGCACTTCTGAAGCAGCCCCTTAACCCGCCTCTGCTGGCCACTCGTTTAAGTTGGATCCGTTCTTGCTGTGGTTCACAAACAGCTGTGCTGGCAGCGAGGCAAAGGTCGGAATGAGTGGCAGCACCCGTGCTGCTGAGCCTGGCAGCGGTGCTGCTGAAATAGCTGCAGAACCACAGTCTCCGTTACCTAATCTGCCACCTCTGTTAACTGAAGTGCAGGGTCAAGTCTGCGGGATAGGTGGAATTTTTCAGAATGAAAACATTGTCTACAAAAATGATCCCTTGATCTTTAATCAAAAGGTGATGCTGATGCAGGGATTTTTGACTAAAATGGAAGTAGCTGCAAATAATTTGCAGATACGTGTGCAAGTTAAAACAATAGGGAAAGTACTGGGGCCTTTGGAGGGGACAGCAGTGATTTTCTTGAAGGAAGGCAGAAGTTCAGATGTGATACCAGATGACAGAACTTTTCCAGATCATTGCACTGCTGTCCAAAAGCTGGGCTTGCGGGGAACAGGCGGAGCATAACTCCGCTAGAAGTAGGACGTCACTGCCAAGGGCTGCAGCGCTCGTGACAGGCTGCATTCTTTTATCACTATTTCTGGGGAAAGAAGTGCAATAATTTCTCAGAAGTGGCCATTACATAGCTGTCACTGTAGACAAGTGCTTAATTTATGGCAACTATTTTTTATTAGTCTCCACTGTCACAAAGTATTAACTTACAGGCTATCACGTTCCAAATGCCTTTTTTAATGTTGTTCCCATATAACACTGAAATATGCATACTATACTGCATCACGGGTTTATGAACACTCAAGCCAAACCAGCGGTATTATTTTTGATATGAGTACAAGTTTGATTTCCAAAGATAAGTGTAGTGATGTAATAAAGTTCTGTAAGTCTGTCTTGAGTTTACATGACTTTTTGATTAATAAAGTTGAAGGATACAAAATCAGCTTGGCACAAATGAAATGGATTAAACAGCAAACGAAAGCATAGATTTCACAAATAGTTACTTGTTAACAAGTTTTTAAAATGCATGCTATTACAAAGGGTTTTTCAGGGGGCAATCATCAAATCAAAACCTATTTATTATTTTACCAGTGACATCAAGATTAGTAATTTCTACAAGAAGTAATACTCTTGATTAGAACAATTGCTGACCTGATAAAAGATATTTTTCTTCTTACAAACTTCCTTATACTTCTATTGTTAGACTGTAATGCCTAAAGTACTGCTACTACAAAGACCGAGGGATGGGTAAATAATGAGGGGAGCTGATTGATGAGAGTAGTCTGGCTCATTGAGTAAACTGAGAGCAAGCAAAGAGTAGGTACTTCACAACAAGCCAGCAGTTTATTTAAAAAAAAACAAACCCAACCAACAAATGGAGGCCCTAGTAAATGATAATGATGATATCGTAGCCAAAAAAAAGGAGTAGTAACTTAGAAACTAAGCACTCAGCAGAGTAAGAGGGGCTACATTAGCTGTGTAGGTAGCATGGGTGTGGCAACTACTACAAAGCTGTACTCTTTCTTACCCTTGAAAGGAAGCTTTAAAAAATTGGAGGTTTCAGATTTAAGACCAGAGGAGTAATTAAACATTTGAAAATGTTTCTTCCAGGGAATTAACAAATTTTAGTTGACCAAAGGAGAATGTAACATAGTTTGATCACAGCTAATAAATATCTAAATGAGGAAAAGGAAATGTGATAAAGGATGCATTGCCAAAGTAGTTGTTTTAGATAAAATCTGAGAATAGTTGTTTTTTACAATTACTTTGTGTGGCACACTTACTGCTGGCTCACAATAAAAGGATTGCCTGTAGGATTGCAAGCTGTTCCACGGGTGTCACAACATTTCCATTGCCTATGGGGCCTGCTGATGGGCCAGCAGCTGAAATGAGTGCAGACAGNGTGTTGGTTCATACAAGTGTCAATAGCAGTAACCTCACGTGTGGCTAACCCTATCTGAAGTCCTACTTCCGTCTGTTTCCTAGGGTAGAGGACAGAAAAGCGTGAANACAAAAATGATCCCTTGATCTTTAATCAAAAGGTGATGCTGATGCAGGGATTTTTGACTAAAATGGAAGTAGCTGCAAATAATTTGCAGATACGTGTGCAAGTTAAAACAATAGGGAAAGTACTGGGGCCTTTGGAGGGGACAGCAGTGATTTTCTTGAAGGAAGGCAGAAGTTCAGATGTGATACCAGATGACAGAACTTTTCCAGATCATTGCACTGCTGTCCAAAAGCTGGGCTTGCGGGGAACAGGCGGAGCATAACTCCGCTAGAAGTAGGACGTCACTGCCAAGGGCTGCAGCGCTCGTGACAGGCTGCATTCTTTTATCACTATTTCTGGGGAAAGAAGTGCAATAATTTCTCAGAAGTGGCCATTACATAGCTGTCACTGTAGACAAGTGCTTAATTTATGGCAACTATTTTTTATTAGTCTCCACTGTCACAAAGTATTAACTTACAGGCTATCACGTTCCAAATGCCTTTTTTAATGTTGTTCCCATATAACACTGAAATATGCATACTATACTGCATCACGGGTTTATGAACACTCAAGCCAAACCAGCGGTATTATTTTTGATATGAGTACAAGTTTGATTTCCAAAGATAAGTGTAGTGATGTAATAAAGTTCTGTAAGTCTGTCTTGAGTTTACATGACTTTTTGATTAATAAAGTTGAAGGATACAAAATCAGCTTGGCACAAATGAAATGGATTAAACAGCAAACGAAAGCATAGATTTCACAAATAGTTACTTGTTAACAAGTTTTTAAAATGCATGCTATTACAAAGGGTTTTTCAGGGGGCAATCATCAAATCAAAACCTATTTATTATTTTACCAGTGACATCAAGATTAGTAATTTCTACAAGAAGTAATACTCTTGATTAGAACAATTGCTGACCTGATAAAAGATATTTTTCTTCTTACAAACTTCCTTATACTTCTATTGTTAGACTGTAATGCCTAAAGTACTGCTACTACAAAGACCGAGGGATGGGTAAATAATGAGGGGAGCTGATTGATGAGAGTAGTCTGGCTCATTGAGTAAACTGAGAGCAAGCAAAGAGTAGGTACTTCACAACAAGCCAGCAGTTTATTTAAAAAAAAACAAACCCAACCAACAAATGGAGGCCCTAGTAAATGATAATGATGATATCGTAGCCAAAAAAAAGGAGTAGTAACTTAGAAACTAAGCACTCAGCAGAGTAAGAGGGGCTACATTAGCTGTGTAGGTAGCATGGGTGTGGCAACTACTACAAAGCTGTACTCTTTCTTACCCTTGAAAGGAAGCTTTAAAAAATTGGAGGTTTCAGATTTAAGACCAGAGGAGTAATTAAACATTTGAAAATGTTTCTTCCAGGGAATTAACAAATTTTAGTTGACCAAAGGAGAATGTAACATAGTTTGATCACAGCTAATAAATATCTAAATGAGGAAAAGGAAATGTGATAAAGGATGCATTGCCAAAGTAGTTGTTTTAGATAAAATCTGAGAATAGTTGTTTTTTACAATTACTTTGTGTGGCACACTTACTGCTGGCTCACAATAAAAGGATTGCCTGTAGGATTGCAAGCTGTTCCACGGGTGTCACAACATTTCCATTGCCTATGGGGCCTGCTGATGGGCCAGCAGCTGAAATGAGTGCAGACAGCTCATGTGAGGATCAGCAGTATAAAAATGTACATTACACAGGACACCTGGTATGGGGTTTTGCATTTTCTTTGTGCTGGACAAAGGTGGTACATAGAAAATTTTCGGCTTTCAGTCATTGTGTTCTAAAGGTTTCAGTTTGACTTGATATCTGGGGTACAGCAGTGTTAGTTTTGGTGAGTAATAATTGTCATTCTGTTGTGTCAGAAACACCCAAGCTGCATGCTGGCACCAGAAGGAGTTCCGTATGCTGGGACAGTTCTGCATTCACACATTTTGTTCCCCAATGTTCATGAAATGAAAAAATAACAGTTTCTCAAATGTAATATTTAGGGGTTACTGTCAACTTTAGTTAAGAAAAACATTTCATTTTTTTCTACCAAACCAGAACCAAAGTACCCAGGCTTCTTTTTGGTGTGTTTACTTTTTATTTCTTTCGGACATTTCAAAATGTTCCGTTCAAGGATTTCATGTGAGACACTTGGCAGTAACAGGAATAGCAGCTGCTGAGCAATGACTCTCACACCTAAAAGGATGGGCATGCTGCAAGCTTCCTCCTTCACCAGGATGTTTCTAGTAAGCCTAGCGAGTATTTGGGCTTCTACAGTAACTCTCATTGCATCTTCATACTGCTGAACACACTTCAAACTGTGGCATGATTTTTAAAGCAGATAGGATGAATAGGTACTATGCTGTCACAGCTTTCATGATACCATGTGGTTGGATTCTTTGCACAAAGTTTTTCAGCCTTGTAAAACTGCTGTTTGCTCTTACCTTGTGGATATACTCATTTTTAGGTTTTCCTAAATTCTAAAATGTTTCTGTTTTAGAAATAACTTTTATTGTTATTTTATGTTTATTTTGTGTCAAAAAGTTTTTGATGGGTTTTTTATATGTAAAAGGTAAATTTGGCATGTTTTTAGGGAGAAGGAATAAGAAATAATTAATATTTTCAAGTTGATGGTATGTCTTTAAATATTCTGGCTAGCCTTTTCCTTTCTGTTTTCAATGGCTTGTTTATAAATAATTGAAATATTTCCTTTGGTTTGTTCACAGCCATTTTCTACAAAAAAAAAAAGAGAAGAAAATTGCATCAAAAGTTAACCAAAATACACTGTGTAGTAAAAACCAACATCCTTCTCCCTAAAAAAATGCAGTTGTTTAAAACATTGAAATGGCCAACTCGTAGGAAAATAAAACAAAAATTTTAATTAAAATATTTAAATTAGCATGCTTCTATTTGTGTTGTCTTTACATTACTTGTTTGGGTTTTGTTTCTTTTCCCTGGAAACCACCTTTTTTTTTTTCTCTTTATTTTTAGGGGAACACAGTGGGATTCTAGATTTGTTCGTAAATTGAGGCCAGAAACAGTGTCAGCATTTGTTTTATTCATTTCTATCTGGAAAATTCTGTAATTGATTAATTTGGAATGAGATAGATTACGTCTATGTAGCTGCATGCCTTATCTAAGCATGAGTGAGGAGGTCTCTCACAGTTGGGAAGCCCCCAAGCATCAGTGGATTTGTAGCTCTGGCCTCAATCTTAGCAATTTCACAGTGTGTTGTGCATTGCTAGGATAAGGGAGGTATTTCTGAGTTTATAATTCTGTATTCTGAAATTCTCAAAGTTAGTCCTTCTTATTCATTACAGAAATGGGATGGGAGGGGTAGGAAGAGTAGGGGAATAAGTTTTAGTCATATTTGGGTACCTGTAAATTTAGTACCCAGGTCTGCAAAAGATAAATGCTGCATTAACATGTTCTTTTACAAAACTAAAGTCAATGAGATCCAGTGCTTGCAGTTGTTTGCCATTTCGCAGGAAGTCTTTGTTTTCCCCATGTTTTTGTTGTATGATGGTAGTGTCAGCAGGCAGATCTGTCATAGACCCTTTCTGTTCCTTACCTGTTTTTTTTTCCCTACTTGATGGAGGGACATCATGCTCTGTGTTGCTCTGCTTTTTTTGTCTTGGTGCTTGCTTTTGACTGGTACGAAATGGTTTTGTGGTGGTGTGACTTGTTTCTAAGTTGGAAGTACCTGATGCAGAGTGGCAATACCATCTTTATTTTTCTTGAATAAAATGTCCACAAATGCTACACAAGCAATGACACCCTTCAGCAAACTCAGTTCAAGGAAGCAAATTACAATATACTGACAATTATACAAATATTCATTGCAGACCATTTGCAAGACTGTGTCTAACAAATGCTTAGTGACTTGCATGAAAGTCAATAATTTGATTTGAATTTTGAGTAGTTTTCAGTTTATTGCAGTTTGGTGGCATGAATCATATTTGTTTTCATTATTTAATGTCTGGCATGAATTCACGTGCTCAGACAGGAAGATAGAAATAACAAATTATGTCACAGTTCTAGATGCTTTTTTCGGGAGAGGGAGAACGTAGAAGGAAACTAGATGAGCTTAGAACTGTAAATGTGTGGTGGATGTTGAAGACCCCATGCCTGTTCTTAACATGCATCCTAACCCAAGATCTGAAAATAAATGTTGTGTTAGCAGGAACAAACAGTGGTTCATCTCCAGCAGGGATTGTAGCAAGACTCTAAATCTAGTAATGTGTGACGTTGCATCTTGAAGCTCATTAGTTTCAGAAGCACAGTTTCTATATACAATAGAATATATACCATATACCCTGTGTTCTCTGTTCTTATGCACATCCATGTGGATACAGGCTGGGATGAGGACACTGAACAGGTCCTGAAGGGTGCCCTGTACAGCCCCCTCCATGTAACTAGTACACTGTCAGCCAAGTATTTACTGTGAAAATGAGGGCTATTTGTAGAGAAAGCAGCTGGGTGGGTCCATTTGCTTTTCAGCTCATCCTGGAAATTCCTCCTGTATTCCTTCCCTGTTCCCAACAGTGTATGTGACTAAAATAGGGTATTCATCTGTGTTAAATTGCGTGAGTTGTTCTGTGAAATCCCAGCATAATTAAGATTATTGAAAATAAGGAGTAATCTATCTTCTCTATTTAAGCAATGCATCTGCAAATGCAAATCGATGCAGGCAGGGGCTCAGCAGAACACAAAACCCGGGGAAGACTGTTTCATTCCATCAGGGCTTGCTGGAAATGCCTGGAGCTAAAATCAGTGGTACACGAGGTTATGGCTTGCTGTCCTCTCCACCACATACCAAGGGCTCTGGGTGAGGAAGGAGCTCAGTTTTTTGGAAGTCACTAATATAGAAGTGGGAACTGGATGTGCTACAAAGGGTTCCAGAACTCTGTAAAACTTCTCTGAGAGTAAAATTCTCATCCTCAGCAAGCTAAAAGTGGACTGCAATCAAGCTGTTCCAAAGACAGCCATATTTAGCTCTTTACAGAGGAAGGCCCAAGGAAAGGAAAAAAAGTATTAGAAGAAGAGGAAGGGAAAGACTGTATTCCCATTAATTCCCTAGCCTGTGGAGCAAGATTTGTTTCTATAATGAAATGGGAGGTTTTCAGGAGGCTCATTTCACTCATTGATATCAGATAGTAGACACCACCTAAGGAAAGGGCCTCATCTGAACCTAAATACACATGTAAAATTCCTGAGCCATTTCTGCTTTCAGCAAGAGTCATTCTGGAATGAAAGGAGAAAAAAAAATTGAGGATTAAAATAATTTAGAAATTCTGAATTAATTTCTGTTCACCTGCCTGCTTTCCTCAGCAAAGAGTACATGTCCCTGACAAGGTCATTGTGTCAGGATGGCTTTGTTTGGCAGACACAGTTGAAGTTCTAATAAATCAGTGTTTGGTTTCCTTTTAATTTAGGTTATATTTTATTTTTTCACGTGAGACTTCCTGTGATAGGCATACAGACAACCAGAGGGATGTTTTCTTGGATAGGAAATTACTCAATATTAGGCAGTGCCTGTTTGTCACTGCCCATACCCTTTCCCATTCCCTCAAAGAAATGGTTTCAGGAGTAACAAATAGCATGAAATAATCTAATTTAATGAGATTGCAGTGCATATGCACTTGTTTCTTGTACTGATTCTAAAGCAATTTTCTCACTACCTGCCTTGCATACTCTTTCACAGTGCCTTAAATTTGCTTTATTCTACTCAGATGTTCTGTAGGAGTAGTGTAAACCTTGCCTGAGAGACTGTGAGAGTTTGAGCCCTGGAGCCTGTCCTCACTTACTGGTTCACATCCTGCATTAATTCAGTGGCAGCTATCAGGACTAAGTACTAGTACAATCACAGGTTTCTGAAGTAGAGCACTAGAAAATGAGAAATTGCTCTATTTGTGACCACTTCTCTCTCAACATTTTGACTCCCAACCTGTGGCTGTGACAGAAATGGGTTCTTCTTTGTGACTGAATGAATTGTGTAAATCACAGAAGCATCCTTCTACTAAGCTTATTACCAACATGTTTCAAAAAGTGTAAAACAATATAGTGTATTTGTCTGGGATCATGGAATTTCTGAACTATATTGCCAGAGCATCACAAGATACAACCTTACAAGAACTCGAGAGCATCACATGATATAACCTCATTAAAAGCAGGTATTCTTTAGATAAAACAGAATAAAAAAAGAATGTGAAAATGTACCCAAGATGATCACAATGTGAAAAAAAAAGTGTTAGAAGGTGAGGATAATGCTTCCCCTGCCCCTGAATTTCTTTTCAGAAGACCAATTCCTAGTGGCCGAAGAGAGGGCTTTCTTCCCAAGTTTTTGTGTTGAAGTGAAATGGGGGAGATATTTTGTCTGATGGCCAAACTCCTCTTCCAGGTGCTGGATTCTTCTTAGAGATGCATATCTCCATCTGGCCAACTGGAAGACCTGAAGCAGCCTCTGAGATACTCTTGGGAAACGTCAAGTGCTTTAAGGCTGCTTTTTACCTGTGGGTCCCCAAGGTTCACATTCTGTCTTGAGCTTATGGAAGTTGCAGCACAGGATCATAGTAGACATCCCATAGAAAATGAAATTGCATTACACTTTCAGTCATTTATAAAGCAGTGTGCAGCACATCCTCAGGGAGTTCATTTTCTTTAACTTATGGTTGTATCTCTGGAAGGAAACACATGTTTCTCCTCACGGTCAAGTCCTGGAAGTTGCAGTTTAAATTTGATGAAGTGTTTTATTCCCCCAGATAAAAACAAATAAATAAAAAATTAGATTTAAATGCATTTGTTGATGAGGAAAGTCAGGAATCCTTCTAATTAAGACATTTCTTAGAAAGGTAAAATTTTTATCTGGGAGCATAAAACACTTCATCAGTTTTAAAGCCACATCTGCAAGGAGTGGATAAAAAGGAGAAACAGGCATTTTTCTTCATTCTGGCTTGTCTGTGAGTTTAAGACTTTTAACAACAGTTTTAAAAATATTTAAACCCAGTTAGAAACACTTGCAACATAATAGGGATAAGAGTGCCCTCCCTCCCTCTGTTTTTAATCTGGTTCTCTTGATGGAATAAACTACAAGGTTGAATTGGTAACTGGATTATTGCCTCATAAAACAGCACGAGGTTACTATTATCCTTTAATTTTATATCTTTATTAGGGAGTAATGTTGGTCTTATTTAAATCACTGACTTCTCTAATGGTTTTTCTCCCCTTTTACAAATTTATAAAACTAAACCCTAAAGGATTTGGTCTAAGTGCAATTGGCATAACTGCCATTATAAAAATCTTTGTGTTAGCAGTTGGTTATAATCAGCCACTTTAACTGGGCTCAGAATGGAGCAGGGTTTAGCTGTTGATAGGTAGAATAATACTGATAAAATATTATTTCTGAATTTTATATTAAAAAGCTCCATTTCCAGTAAGAACTTCTGAATTTTGAGGCAGTGTGAAGATGAACAGCAGTGCCCTGGAAACTTATAATTGAGCAAACGATGTATTTAACATATTGTATATTTCTGCAAAGATTTAAAAAAGCTTGTCTTTGTCTTGCAATTCAGTAAAGTAACTTTGAAAATTCATGGAAGTTAGTCTTTTTTAGAAGGCAACTGATACAAGTGGCGTATTTAATGATGTATTCCAGTGAATACGCCCACCTGAATTTTGGGACACATACTCACATACCCACATACTGTGGGTGAATCACTGGCAGTTCTTAGTAATAAAGCTCCTATTGGATGTGTGCCATCAGGATGTATTTAAAATTTTGATACGTTGGGTTTTTCTGGAAAAATGTGACATGCATCTGTTGATTTCAGTGTGCTCTGATTAAGCATCCATCAACAGGGAAAAAAACCTGGGGCTGTCTGTTCTGGCATAGCTCTGTAGTTGCATTGTAGTTGAGTTTTATACGGAAAGTGGAATATCTGCCACCTTCAGTGACCAACTGACAGAATTAGAGCATTTACTGTTTGAAACGGAGCCAGGTACTGACTTTTCAGTCAGTATACTTAGAAACTAGTCAAATAATTTGTTACAAATTTTGTATTTTGACCATTTTTTTCTGCAGGCAATCTTACCTGTGCAATAACATGAACACACCACAAACCTTTAATTAAAGCAGATTTTATGTTTAAGTTATTAATGGAATATTTTGGTATCAGTCGTAAAAATTCATCTCTGTGTTTGCAATTGCCTCCTTTGGTTGGGACTGCTGCAGGCAATGCCATGCAGAGCTGCTTTCTCTTAAAATACCCATTGTTCATAGTAGGATCCTTTCTGAAATTTGCCTATAGTGGGTGTTTTAAAGAAGCCCTTCAATTCCCCTTTTAGCTTCATTGAACAAAGACTGGAGAAGATATCTACAGATATAGGAGTATGGGCTCCACATTGACCAAAAAATCATGGGAAGTGATTACAGTTTTGGTGAAGGCATTGTGGGGAAAGACATTGATGTCTTGGATCCCTTTGAAATTGAGAGGAGATTAAAACCATTTTGAAAAACAGGAATTGTTTTCAGCTGTAGGATATGGTGAAATACATGTAACATGATTCTCTTGCAATTTGTCTTTTCCTTATGTAACATCATGGCAAAATTATGAAATATGAATGAAAACAATTTTGAAACTTAGGCAAGAGGGAAGAAAGACAGGAGAGTGTCATTTGGTGGCAGGAGAAATCTAGGTGAAATTTGAAAGCAAAGTAGACTGGGGCTGTGTATTTGCATGTGTTCTAGAAAATATCTAATGCAAAACAAAATGAATTAAGTTTTGGGGAGTAAGTGGAAGTATGGCAGGTAAGTGGCACTTGAGATTAAGAGAGGAGGTATTCACAGGGCAATGCAGGGCAGTGGGTGAGAATATGTGGGTGCCATGGCTGGCTCCACATAGGTCCCATGGCTCTGGTTCCTTTCAAATATTCTGCAAGTGGCAATACAGCTGTACGTGTTTTACCCTGGGTTACTTGCTGGTCAGAATTCAAATCAGAGATCCATAATATGTTTATATTATTAAGCATAGTCCCAGGTAATTCCTTGTGGTGCCTTCTTGATAAACAAATCTAGGTTATATTGATAAGCAAGTCCAGGATTTTTGGGTTCCTTAACATATGTGTTTACATATTGTTTCTTTTTTTTTTAATGTAACATGAGCTTTGATTAATAATATGATTATTGCATATATGAAATATCCCTGTCACTTTTTTTTTGTTCTAAATTATGTGAATTTGTGTAACTCCAAAAATGGATCTTTTCTGAGAATGGAGATGGTAATATAATCATATGGCTTTATAGTTAGGGTTACCATGATCATTCACAGAACTCCTGGAAAATAGAATTTTCATATTGTAGACCTCCATATTTGATGAGAATGATTCACCCTATTAGAGAAGGCATAGACATAGCAGATAATTAGGATAATGTCTGTCATTTAGCACTTTATAGGGAACTGCTTGTTATAAACCACTTTGTATATTTAATTTAATCCTAAAGGAATTTAATGAACCTTAGAGAGGGGACTTCATGCTTATAATTGCATAATAACCTATTTTTCTGCCAGACACTTAATGGCTAAGAGGTGATCATTAAATGTGTATTAAGCAGTTGTTCTATAACTGTCTTTCTAAGATGTTCTCTTAAGGGTTGTCATTTGTTGAGTACTTTAACAGCTGCCTGTATTCAACATTCTTGCTTCTTTATTGGTTTGTTTTCAGAGCTATTTTTTCTCTTGAAGGAGTCAAAGAAAAGTCCTGTTTCTGTTGGCGTGTTTTAGACAGCTCCCAAAATAATACTGAAGGTGTTGAAGCACCTTACATGAAATTAGTCTTCATATGGGAACTTCTCTTAAGGTTTTAGTGAAACCACAGTCTCTGTTAGGATGTTTGTATATTGCAGATTTGCCTTAGAAGTGAAGACTATAGACTAACATGCCAATTTTTAATCTTCTCTTTTAATTTAGACTACTGAGCTGTAAATTGAAAGGAAGAAAATTTCTGCTTGTGGAGGAAAAGAAAGGTGAATAACCTCAATGGAAGACTCTCAAGATCTAAGTGAACAGTCAGTAAGTACAAATGTTGCTAAACTGAATGGAGTAAATTGAACTCTGTTCAACCAAGTTGTGTGAAAGGATTCTACTTTGGATTTGAAAACTATAATAAGATCTGAGGAAATCTTCCAAGCTGCTAGTTTTAAACCTTTTAGTTTGTACATTAAATGAGTGGTTTTAATCTTTTTTCCCTGTTGAAAGGAACAAGATCTTTGTTATATAAAATTTTGCAGAACTGCAGTTGTTGGAGGGATATAATCAAGCTACATTGGAAGAATAAAATGTTAGAAACGTTCACAGTGGTATGCCTTGTTCAAATAATCGCATTAACATGTATATCCGTAGTGGTCTGTCAGGTTTTCTAAATCAAGGGTTACCAAAACCAGAAACAAAATATTTCAAATGGTCAGACTGTGGCAGATGACATCCGCTAATTTTTTTCATGATTCTCTTGGATTACTAGGGGTTTGTGAGAATTGGTAGTCTATCCCCTTGTCCCATGTCAGAGGAGATTCTTCTTGTCCCTGATGACATTTCTGCGAAAAATGGGGTGGACATTTCTTCTCCTTTTTCCTTTCTTATTTTTCCTTGCCTTTAAGGATATCATCTCCAGACCTCCTCACCACCAGACTGCAGTTCTGAGGAGACAGCAGGCTCTGAGCAAATTCAAAGCTATCCGGGCTTGCCATCCCCTGTATTGGGCTTTTTAGCATCTTAATTTTCTGCTGTTTCTTACTGGTCACAACAGGGACACATTTTGCCAGTACCATGATCCCTACAATTCTCAGCTTGGGCCTAGTGTACTAAAGATGAACAAAGGGATTAAGTATTTCTATTTCTGACATGATGAAGGAGGTTATCCATGCAACAAACTGGTTTGAATATATATATATTTAGACTTTTGTGGGTAATACAAGTGCAAGGCAGTGGGAAGAGTTGCATGTATTTCTAAAATGTCAGTAATTTTCTTTAATAAGGAGTACTTTGCTCTTGGCTGGGTAGCTCCTGTCTGAGACTTTATCTTGGACTAGAGTTTTATTACCGATTTTAAATGGTACAGGACTGGAAAGTCTTAACAGTGTCTTAAGTCCCCATGGTGGCACTACTTGGGACAGCTGCACATACTTATGTATTTAAAGTGTTCCCAAGCAAAACTTTAGAGCCTGTAAAAGCTACATGGCTTCATAATTTAATAAAGTTTTATAAAGGTCATAAAAGATTAGGCAGAAGTTCATCTCTTGCAATCTGTGAAACAGTTTTTCTGTGGAGTATTCATGTGTGGTTACTAATAGGAAGTAGATGAGCCAGTTTAGGTTACTGCAAAAACATCTTTCCATAGTAGTTAAAATGTTTTTGAAACACTGGATGCCTGATAAGTGCATATTTTAGAAGCAATTTTACTACACTATCATATTATAATCTCTGTAGTATTTCTCATAATTTCTTCATAGGTTTATACTACATGTGAAAATGGTCTGCAGATAGCAAATTGAGGTGAAATCTGTGCTGTGTTGCATATGAAGGTAGGATTTCCTGTCTTCATGCTAGTGTCACTGAAAATCATGATTCAAGACAAGTTTATTCTTCTTACTCTTCACTAACAGTGTCAGAACTTGAAGATAATGGGTGAGAGAGCCATTTCACCACTCCCTTTATCCAGGTGGGCACTGAGACTAAAATCTCACCAAGAGCTTGGGCACTGTCCTGGGCAAAGGAATTGTGTGAGTCCTGTCTGCCTAGAGCAGGCACTAAGCCTTCATTTCCCAACTTCAAAAGCCATTCGCTTTTATATCATGGTTAAACTTCTCTCTCAGCCAATTTTCAAAAAAGAAAATAGCATCTCTGGCTTAGTTCCTTAAAAGCCACAGGGCATGTCTGTGGGCTAGAGATCCCAGGAAGCAGGAGGTTTTGGGGGTTTGAATTCTAAGAAGTTATCAGATGTATCTGCTTGAAGTGTAGCTGGTGGTGTTTCATACTGGTTCATGTGTTTTATACTGGTTAGCTCTGGGCAGTTTCTCCCCCTTAAGCAGGATTTCTAATTTTTGACGTGTTCAGGGAGCATAAATACTTCATTGCAGCCTCAAAATTCCGTTTGGGAGCTAAATGTATAACATTTAGATTGTGAAAATTCGTGGAGCATAAGGATCTGTTGCATGTGTATTAGATTGTGTGAATAAGCATGAGTGCAGGACCTGTGCTCAAACTTGTGCTGGTAGCTTGGCTTCAAATAGTCTAGTCCTTGGTTACGTTAAAGACTGCCTTTCTCTGCAGCTGAGATGGGTTAGAAGGTGTTTGCTTTTACATGGTGTGTTTGATGGACAGTTGAATTTTCTGAAGAGAAAGATTCTTTTATTGGATTAGTTTCCCTGGGCATTCTGTTAAAGAATCTTTCATCCTTGGGAAAAGAAACCAGGCACAGTTCCTTGGTACAGTGAACAAGATTAATTTTCAAGTTTTTATTTAAAGAAAGGAAATTATTCTAACTTTTGAGAGTAGATCATCCTCCTGAAGCGTGATATACTGTAATGTAGCTTTTATTCTGACAGTCTTCTCTGTAAATTTGAGATAACTATTGTTATTTTAACTCAAAAACATACACCAATAAAAAATGATTGGTTCTATGATTTGTACCCTGAAAGTATATGTTAGGTGGAACTTACATGATCAAACCTATGAGCAATCCACAGTGTCCGTTGCCTTTTGAGAAATAAATTCTTCCCCTTTTGTCTCAGAGCAATGACTGCATGACCACACAGTGCTTCAGAAATCTGTGCTCCCCTGTTCTCAGAGCCTCTGAAGAGGTCTGTTTGATTGAATTGAGCAGCTGCTGTTTTCTGAGATGCCAGCTTGATTAGATGTAATATATATATACAATTTATGATATTATGTCAGTAATTTATTTGTTTTTCGTATTTTTGATCAGAAGTCCATCTACTTTCCTAATTGTTGTGCTATAGAGCCTCTTGTGCCCCCTGTCCTTTGCCTTCTCCTGGGTGGCAGAGGTAGGGGAATCAAGTCTTAAGATCATTCAGCGAGAAAAAGAGTCAGAATCAGAATAGAGTTTATTATACTTTGGCTTTCCTGTCTTTACTCCCAACTGAACAGGTGAATAGCTCTATTTTGAAGAGCAGCAGGAAAAGGATGCAATTTACTAGCTGATGCAGAGGTGAGCTGGGATCCATCGGGTGCAGCTGGGATCCAGTGGATCCTTGCAGCTGGCATGGAGCAGTGCGGGATGAGGCCTGTCATGCTACTGTACCTTCTGGGGGGGGGTGTGTCCAAAAACTCACAACTCTCTTTTTCTTTACAATTCAGATGCAGAATATATTTGTACATCCATGCATGGAATTTTCTTTAATTTATGGGAAGACGTTAATAGTATTCTGAGTGAAAAAGAGGAAAATGGTAAGATGTGTATTGCACAGATAGAAGAAAATAACCAAATGGTCCTTTTCATGTTTTGGTGTGAGGTCTGTCACCAGGTGCAGGCTGCTACTTATCAAGTGAAAGAATACTTAAAACCACATAAATTGGTCTTACATGGACAGATGAAGCTATGTTAAAAGTTCTCTTTGTTTTGACATGGAAGAGAAGGAAATTTTACAGATCTTGTTCTTATGAAAAGTCTAGCAATAGGGAGACAAAAGTTTGTCAAGACTGGTCTTGGAGATGGTAAATAAAACGATAATTTTTTAGCACCTGAATAGTCCTCTGATGTGCTTCTGTGTAGCAGACACACTCAGGATTTTGAGAACTACAGGTTTACACTCTTTATTTTGTCTCTTTTAGTCATCACTTTCTGTTCAGTCTGTATTAGTAGAAGAACAATTTGGCTGCTAACTTGCTAGTTTAGGGTTTCAAAGGGCCTTATTAGAAACTGGTGTAATTTCATCCCCTGGCCCTTTTATATAACAGCCAGCATATTTAGATTACTTCATTTTAACCTAGAATTAAACAATAGATTGGAGTGCTGTAGGACAGGACACCAGCAGATGTGAAGCTAAACCTGAATGAACAGGTTTTTATTTTTGTGACATTTGGACAATCATCTCCCTTGTGCCCTGGGTAAGTTTTTTGGTTTTTTTATCAGATTGTACAGACTGTTATATCTGTTACTTGCATTTATAGCCCACTTGCAGATGGACGATCCTTGGCAACCTTTTTTGGACAGTGTTGTTCCCCCGTTTTTGTTTTGTTTTAATGTGTGAAGCTGTCAGATGTGTTCCCTTTGCAGATCAGTTTTCAGCTGCAGCTACTTCTCTGTTGCACAAGCTCTGTACCTGCAGCATTTAATCTTCCCCACCTCTGGGGTGGGCAGCCTGCTAGCGCTTTGGCTGGAGCTGATTGCAAAGAAATGAAAATTAGTTTAAACTCTTTAACTGAATTTTAAAATGCTTTGTTTCGCTGTTCTGCTTTGCAACATAGCATGCTGTGGTTCTTACCTCTGCTATATCAGTGTTTGTAGGACTTGGAATATTACAGGCAGTTCATCTCAGGTTAGTGATGTTGCTTAAAAGAGATATCAGGAAGTTATCTGGTCTAGCTTCTGGTCATGAAATGCTGGCAGTATGCATAAATACTTCCGTTATGAAAGCAAAGAACATTTAAGATAGGTAAGTGAAGAAAGTATGGATTTAGTAAGAAAAAAATAGTTTCCTTTGTGAGTGATTATTTGCTTTTAATTGAAACCAGTCATTGAAGAAAAATGCCATAACTTCAAGTCAGCTGTAATAGAAAGTAATTAAAAATAAGCCTGTCATTTTGAAGGTTTATTTCAAAGTATTTTTGAGAATTGCTTAGGTATTTTACTACCTCCTTTCTACAGACACAGTAATTGGCACAGAGAGGTGGCTTGCCATAGAGGATCCAAAATGATCATCCATTTTGAATTATAGTAGATCAAGAATAAAGTGTAATACCATAATTCCTTGTCTCTCATCTAATAAGTATTTGAGGTAGAAACATTGCTGTTGTTCTCTCTCAGCTGCAAGACCTTTACAGATGACATAACAACTTCTATGAAAACACTTTTTTTTGCTCTTTCCTTTGTCTACCATTTCAGCATTCTGTCATTTCTATGCAATAATCCACCACTATTAAATCTGAAGGCACTTTTTTCAAACTACATTAGTAGTTTTATATATATTATTTCTGTAATTTACCAAATGGCACAGACCAAATGAGACATAAGTCAGAAGCAATTAATGCTTTTGACATGCAGAATAAACTGAGATGACTTGTGTGTCATATGAATTGCATATCATTGGAGAAACAGTTGGGCATGAAAGATACAAATGTTCACTGTTCACATACACATTATAGAAATGTGCATTTTTTTCTAAGTTGATTAAAATTCTACTCTGAAAGTGTGTTTCTTTGAGAGCTAAGTAGGCAATCTCTTAAAAATGTATCCAAGAGTATTCTACACAATAATATCCATGGCTTGTAAACTGGCAAAGTGGGATGAGAAGAGGGGTTGGCAAACAAACAGAAATGCTCCTGTCATTGTCACTGTCATGTTTCTTCTGGTTCAGCCCCCAGCCTGTCTCCTGGAAGATGTTACCACGTCAGTATCAGAGGTTTAAATGGAAAGGCACTGTATGGGCTTTATTTAATAACAAGGAAAACCAATAAAAGAAAATGTTCTGCTGTCACATACTGTCCTTGGACTGCTGACAAGGACTGACACATAGCTACTATATAGTTTGTTATGGCTGGTATTTCTGGCTCCAGAGAGGCCCCAGACTAGAATTTTAGGGATAGAACTGCTTGGGAAAAATGCTGCTGCCGTAAGCTACATGAACTTTCCTCAAGGTAGATACTGTCTTCTGCACAGGGGTCTCCAGGGTTCCTGGAACTTGAAATTCTCTATTACTAGTGATGTTACAGCCCTGATGTGATATGGATATCAGAGGTGACTTCTATTGTGTCATAACAGATACCACCACTAGAAAAAATAATGGCAGAAATTTGCAGGTGGAAAAAATGGTCTTCAAGGCCTGAAAACTGGGCCAGCTTAGGCCTTCTTTGAATCCTCCACAAGGACCTGTTCACCCAAGAAAAGGTTTGTATCTATGCATGCATACATAAGATTTGGAACGTATGAGTCAGTCTAATGGAAGTATTATCTCTCTATAAATGGTGTTTTTTTAGAATAAATGATCAGATTCTGACAGACACACCCCAGGCTCTGCAGATGCATTCTGCTTGTATGACACAATACTTGTTCAAACATTTAAAATACCAAATTTATAAATGCTATACTTGTAATTGATTTTAATATTGAATTTGAACTTAGAATTACTCACAAAATTTCCAAAAGTGTCCACATCTGTCCTATTTGTGAAGGCAAAATGAAAATACAGGTTTTCTTAGCACAGGAATTGTATATCAGCTTAGGCTTCTGATTTTCACAGTGTGCAGGTGAAGTTAACATGTTCAGAAATGCATTCTTCTTCAGTAAAAAGGGGTCGGGCTTTTGTAATGAAAACAAAATATTCAACAACATGACAGTAAATCAATCTTCTCTAGCTTTTTCATTTTACAAGGCTAAATGCCGAGTGCCTTCATGCCTATTAAATAATTGTCTGCATTTTCACATGAAAAGCATTGTTTACACAGAACATACATTTGGTTTCTCCTCATTTGATTATTGTAAAAAGTCCAGATGCAGCAGTGCACTGAAGAATGTGTGGGACTTAGGGGATGTGATTAAGCCCACTGAAATCAGTGGGATTTTTCATGTGCTTTAACTTAGGAATGTGCTTAAATACTTTTCTGTGGAAAAGGCTTGGAAATACAGTACAAAATAAAAGCAATAATTTCAGAAATATTTTACTAGCAAATACATCTGAAAAATTTGTGGCTGTCACTAATATTTATTCAGCATTTATTCAACAGTCATGGTTTCTATCCTCCTTATAGTGCTTTCATCTGAGCTCTGCCTCCATATCCAAGTGGTTGACTTGCAAGTCAACTTGTATTAAAAAAAGAGAAGAATGACAGGGAGAAATATTAAATAATTTTGAAATAATAAAATGACACTAGGTAAAGAATCTAATTTCCTATTTTATAAAGTATGTCTTAAACGCATTGGGCACATGCAGACCCATTAAATCACACTCACATCCTTGTCCTCTTTTATATTTGGTTAAATCTTTAGCAATGTATAGAAGACGTTAAAAGCATTGAAATGTTTTAGCTACAGTGAATGGAAATAGTTTTGCCATAATATAACTGAAGGCAGAATTTATCCCAGAGGATCCCGTTGGGATAACAATGTGAAACTCATGTTGTTTATTTCGTTACTTATTAATTAGTTAAATAATTAATTTTAAAGTTTGTTCATGCTCCTCCATGCTCTTGAAAGCAACACCTGATGTTCTATGAGAACATTGCCATGGCAGCATCCTTCTCCTTGTGTCAGCACTTGAACTTCGGCAGTGGTTGTGCTTTAGTCAAAGAGATCACCAATCCAAACATGAAGCAGCTTGCATCTGAGACCCAGAGATTTGTGTTGGAGTGTTACTCTTACAAAGGCAAGCTCTAGGTGAGAAAGTAAGAAACTAGGTGTGTTTAAGTGAAGACTGAACAAACCTTTTCTTAAATGTGGCAGCAAATCTAGTTTATTGTATCTCTCCCTTTCTCTTTTTTTTGTGTATGTGAACAGCAGAAGAATGAATGTTAACTGACTATGGTTTTTTGATCGTGATTTTTTTTGTTTTAGTTTGGTTTTGGTACTGGAAGCTGTGACTAATGGTATTTCTGTCATGAAAAAGAGCATCTTTTATAGTGCAGGTCTTCAGTTGTTCCTGTTTTTGTGAAACCTTACTTGGCTTTAAATTTTAAGTCTTTGGTCCTGGGCCACATGAAATTTTTCTTTATGTGATTCAAAGTATACAAGAGAAGGAGCTAAAGCAAACATCACTTCTTTCTGAAATGAAAAAAATGTTTTTTCTTATTTCAGTTAACAATGCTGTTAAAAAATTATACTGGTTTTCAAGTTTCAGTTTGTCATGCAGTCACCTTCCCTGTGGGACTCCTCACGGCTTGCAGTGAAATGTCCTGGGCTGCCACCTGAGCATTTGGGGGATTTACATAGTAACAGCCCACAGCCTGGAAGCCTTGTGTTGCTGGACATGGCAGTGTAGATACTAAATTCCATCCATTAAGAAGTCAAACTATGCTTGTAGTTCAAAATCCAGTAATCTGTGTTTTAATTATTTTTCAGGGATCCTTTTTACTGACTGTGCAAATAGGATTTGTGCATTTACCAGCCCAGATTAGGATCAAGTGTGAGAAAGAATTTGCTTACTAAATGGTGATCCTCATAGTGGCTCTCGAGCAGTTAGGAAAACCTCTTCTTGCTCTTTTTTCCATCCATTCAAAGATTCTTACTCTGTTAAAGTTCTTCCAGCACCCTGTGACTTGAATGCAGCACATTGCTTTCCCAGCAGTTCAGGCCTTTGCTTGAGTGGAATGGGCTGTCATTTCCTCTCCTCCTTTTTAGTTTGTTTTCTTTCAATTCTGAAATAAACTTGATGGTATGACAACTTTTGACACAGTGAAATGAAATTTGTGGTGTTTTTCTGTCATTCAGTGGGTTTTACCATCAGAGGGAGCAGCGTGTTGTGTAGTTAATGGTTAGTTATGTTGGTATCCTCTGTTCTACTTCAACCACTGTTTAACTGCATTTGTCTAAACAGCCTGGCCCTGACAGGCCCTGATGGATTAGGGGCATCTGAGCTTCGCTTGCCTTCTCTCGCTTACCCTGGTTGCCATGGACCATCCCAGGGCACTTTTAATTTTGTGAACCGGATTCACTCAGCCTTCACTGCACTGGACACAGGAGCCTCTGTTCTCAGGGAAGTCCAGCACACAGGAAGAGTGAATACAGTCAGTCAGATGCTGTGTACAGGGCTACAAGTGTTCAGGAGCTTGAATCCAACTGCAGTTTCCCTTTACATACATTTAGTCAGTTTCTAACACACACACTGAGCTACTGGTTATCTGCTTCCATTGTCTGTCTATTATCTACTTTTCAAGAGATTAGTTACTCAGGCTAAGCTCAAGTCATTAGCACATTCACAAGTTCAGCTTTCGCTAGGTAATCTTAAGAGCTGTATTTGTTTATGTCTTTCTGTATGTCCTTTTTTTTCCATGTAGTAATAGTGACTGTGGTTGTGCTGGGGCTTTGGTGGGCTATGGACATGCAGATGCCCTGCTGTTTATCCTGTGATCTAACTGCTTGTCTGCTACGTTCTCAAACTCATTGTCCAGGTTAAACAGCTTTGATAATGAGTTTTCCTGGGTTTTACCGCATCAGTGTAAAACTAATGATTAACCTGTAGCCTCTGTAGTGTGCACCTGCATCTAAAAGTTTCATAAAATTAAACTAATTTTATCCCCTCATCCCATAGCTTTGAAGGTGCAAGAGTGACTTTGTCATTTCAAATGGAATACTTATTAATAACTGTAGTAAATGATAATTTAAACCATACTCCTTGGGGCATCATAAGTGAAAATCATAGGCTCTCAAGAAGCTGATACCATATTGCGTTTTATGCATAACTTACTTTTAAGCCAATGAATCCTGAGTTTAATTAATTGAAGGAAAAGTATACATTTTCCCTGCAAGATAATAGATTTAATCTGAAGATAACTACAAACTGAAAGTAGAAGTAGAGCAAACAGGCCTTGTAGGATCAAGGGCAGTTATGTGATGCGTTGGCTGATTGTTCATAAACCCTTCAGTTCTTTCTTCCTAGTACTAGGGTTCAACAGTTCTCAATTTTGATAAAAGTAAACACATGAAGACTCAACGTCGGCCTGAATTTCCCAGGTTGAAATAATACCTAATTTTAGAAAAAACAGGGTAGAATTAGCTAGCATTTTGAGAACTTTGTACTGAACTATTTACTGAAAATCTCTCAGTTCATGTAATTAAACTGTATTTTAAAACATATGTGGAAGCAGATGAATTGCAATAATGATACACTTCATCTGCTTTTCTGATGTTGCTGGATATCTTCTGTTTTGGACATTAACCATATAAAGAGTTCTGTTGAAAGTCCTGGTGTTGAGCTGTGATAAATAAGACTGAATAATTGTGAAAGAAGACATCCTACCAAATACAATAGATTTGAAAAAGTGACTTGTTTCTAGCTGAAAGTCTACAGATCTGCTTTGTATTTTTTATCTAAATGCCTGTATATTGTTGGAAGAAGACTTAGAATCGCTTAGAATATAGGCATTTGGAAAATTTTGTAGTAATGCTGCCATAGTTAACCAGTTATGTCTACGAAAATTGAATGCAAATCTAGAGCCTGATTCTAACATAGTTGGCATGTTACATGCAGCTGTAAAATTCACCTATTGTTGAAAGCCCATCAATAGGGTATCAAGCAGAGCTACTGTCCAAAAAGTTTATGTGAGCACTTAAAAACAGTAGGAGGAAAAAAAGAAGTATGTTTAGATTGTGCTAATCACTACTTTCATGTTCTGTGGTGTATGGGAAATTGTGTATTTTGTCAGACAAAGAAATCTTGATGTGGTCAACATGCGAAAATATGTAATAATAAAAAACAGACTATAATGGTCAAGAAGCTTGTGCTACACGCTCCTTAATGGATGAATTAATTTCTCATGCCTACTGTGCAGGTCAAAAAGACCTCTGTAAATATGTCTATATTGAGTTCCATTTGTTACTGGTCTCGCAATAATATTCAGTCAGTACTGCAAATATGACCTGATTGTGGATCTGCAAATCATGCTGCAGAATTCAACCATTTTACCTGTAGGAGTATGGAGCTGAGAAATAAATGTAGTTATCCCAGGGGCAGTGCTGTATTCCTTGCTGTCTGGTTTCACCTGACATGATGTGCACTGAAGAGCAAGGATGCCAGATGGTTGTGAAAGGGCTGCCCAGCTTCTTTAAAATCACCGGTTACAGAAATCCATCTGGCATATGCCAAGAGCAGGAGCTGACCAACTAGCCATCCTCTGATTCCCAGCAGTCTCAAGAGACATTCTTGAGGCCTTGAGTGAATATGTGATGCAGTGCCTAACCAGGAACAATGTAGCATTTCAAAACATCTGAAATTTTCATCTGAGTGCTTCACAGTCCTCAGAAATTACACTTGCTGATAGCATGGTTTCAGAAAAGGTAAGAAAACATACCAACATCTGTAATACTTACCTCAGTTCTTTTGGAAAATTTACGTTTTCACAAAGGAAATCATCAATGGAGAGTATGCATAGTCATGCAGGGGTTATAGGTGGTTTTCCTACAGATTTTCAATGTTGAAAAAAAGCAAAAGATGGAAAACAGCATCCATGGGGAAAAAAGTAACCAACTCTGTAAATGATGACTGTGAGGATGCTTTGACCAAGTATATACAGTAATACAGAAAAGTGAAATGCAGCAATGCTGCCTGCTGGGGTGAATAATACAGACAGGGCTCCTTGGCTGTTGGTTTCACTAAGCCACTGTGTTTGCTTTTAATTTTTTATACTTTTCAATGCTTCTGCTGTAGGTAAACATCAACGTGCCATGACTAATACTTGAAAAATGAAATGTATTTCATTTTATACCTTGTCATCTAGGGAAGTCCATTGAAACATTGTCTGATGTTTGAAACTAACTTTGTCTGTTCCTAGTATTCGCTTATCCTTTACTACTAGCAGCTGCGAGAGAATGGGAGAATCAGTGCCTGCTATTCTGCTGCTGCTCAGTGGTAGCTTTTGAGCTTAATCTTAACAAAAATGTATCTCGACCATTATAAAAGCCTTGAAGCTCATTAGAGGTACAGATGTGTCAGTATATGCAGAGAAAATTTCCAGCTGCTTAATCTTTAGGTGGGTTTTTTTTTGTTTTGTTTTGTTTTGTTTTGTTTTGTTTTTCCCATATCTTTCCTTGTGTCTCTGTCAGGGGAGCATAAACAGTTACCCTTGAAATTTGGGGTCAGAAAACGGTCTTCGAGAGATGCCACAGTGCAAAGCAGGCAGCAAAGGTTTGTGTGTAAATTTGTGTAAAGAAGGGTGTTTTACGATGGTGATAATGACCTCTGCAGTAATCTTTTCTCTGTTACAAATACTCTACAGAGATGAGGCCTTTGTATTTGGCTACATAGAAAGGTAACTGTCATGTGAAGACCGAAAAAGTTCCTGCCGTTGTCTTCCACTTCTTGATCTACAGTAAGCTTTGTCCAGCTGGGGGAAAAGACTACACTGTCTTCTCATCTATAAATGTTAGTAATGTCACCTAGTAAGTTTACATGTATGATTTTTCTGCTGTTCCAGAAGAAAATGCCTCCATTCAAATTAGAGAAGCCCAATGAGTGATTTACCCAATTCCAGACTGAGGTATGCTTGTAAGTTTGAATATATCAACTCCACTGGAACTTGGCTTTATTCCCAGGGCTTCCCATTTAACCTCATATGGTACATACTGTGAAGGTATAATACCCTGTAAATCAGAGACTTAATAATGTCAGATTAAAGGCGAAAACGGAGAAAAGATCCATCTTAGAAATTAGGAGAAGCTGTAGCTGCCTTCCACATGGAAAGCAAATGATGGAATAAATCATTCTTGCACTCCTGGAACAGACAGGACTATTCTGTGCCGCGGTCAGTCTGGTGTTCGGGTGCCACGACAGTCCCTGGCCAACGCACCTTCAAAAAGGCACCCCAATGAACCAGGCGCACAGGCACTCTCAGGTGGGGGGAGAGTGATCAGCTCTTTGTGAGCAGCTCTTTGTGAGCAGCTCTTTGTGAGCAGCTCTTTGTGAGCAGCTGCCAAGGCAGCTGCACTCCAGGGGAAAAGCAGATGACACAAGGAAGAAATGAACAAGGTCAAACCTTCTTCTCCAAGGGTCTTTTTTATTGAAGGGCTCCCAGGATCTGCAGAATACTGAGCTGTCTGCCCAGACAGAGCACTATTTACCCACACAAATGAGGGCGGGGAAAAGAACTTGGACCAATCACAACAGGGATTGAGAAAACAGCCAATCACTAGAGGGATCCAAAAATGGCCAATCACAGAAGTGGAAAACCAGGAACTAGGGAAAGAACCAATCAGAGGGAGACGATCTGCATAAGGCCGCAAAGCCCCATGGGGGTGTTTTCACGCCATGACTGTCAGAGAACTAGAAGACTGTTCTTCCAGAGGAAGAACTCATCCTTGGGGAGGAATCGGCATGAGGCCGCAAAGCCTCCCAAGGGTGTTCAGTTTTCTCACCGTGAGCTGCAGAGGAGTCTCTCAAGGAGACTCCCTGGGGGTGCTACATGTGGCAGCTCACAGACTGTGGACTCTCCACAGTAGAGAGCTATAATTTGTGGTAGCCTCAGGGGCTACCACAATTCTGCATTAATAAAAAGTGACTACAAAAAGTGCAGTAATGGTGTCATGCAGTGTGCAGTATTTGGTGCCATTTTTCACCGAAAGGATACATAACTGTGTAGATGTCCTGTGGGCTTGCAACCATCCTTCAGCTTCTTTCTGCTTTTTGTACTTCTCTGAGTTGCCTGAAGAAAGCTAGTAATACACACTATTCTAATGACAGTGTTTACTGGAACAGAAGAGGTTACCACTGTGCTTTCTCTGCCCAGTACCCACACAAGGGATGTGTAGCAAAGAAGATATGCCTTTTTGGGGCAGGGAAGTAGAAATCATTGTGACACAACTAGCATTAAAGCGTTCTGGTGTAGGTGGTATAATAAGAAAGCATGGCAAATGTCTGCTCCACTCAAAGTGTCTGCTCCACTCAAAGTGTCTGCTCCACTAAACCATCACTCTATCTCTAAATCCGTACCATATAAAGAAACACACTTTTCACACTTGCTGTCAGTGTAAATATTTTTATGTATAATATTTGGTGGAAATGGTTTGAAGATAGTTTTTTTATTAATTGGTTTTAACATCTGTTACATCTCCAACGAAAAAAGTCACTGTTTAAATACCAAAGTACGTTAATATTTTGAATATTGAATTTTGATAAGCCAGTAAACATCTGCTAATTCAGTAGAAAATTTTTGACTATCAAAATAACAGTAAACAAAGAAACAATATACATGGTAACCAAAGCAAACCCTGCAGATCCTTCACTGTATTATGCAGTGGAATTAACAAGTATGTGCACTTTATGTGCCAGTGTTTTGTAGTTCGCACTGGAAATAATTGTCATGGGAGCAAATTCAACCTAAGGACAAGAGAAAATCTGGCAAATTTTTTGAAATGTAACCAAGCACTTTTGCAGTGCAATAACATGTGTGCCCTGCATGTATCTGTAAATTCTTGCTGTGTCTGTATTTTGGCTAATAACAGAAATTGGTGCAAAGAACACGTTGAAGACAACCATGAGGAAAAATGAAAATCCAACCCAGAGTATTTGTAGTTAGTATGGTTGTACAATGTGGTGGGCTTTGAGGACTGCAGAAGGAAACAACCTCAAACAGAGAAGCTATTAGACTATAGTCCTCATACTCAGAGAAGAGGAACTTCTGCATCCTTATTGGCCATACTAAAAGCACACAGTGAAGAAACTGCTGCATGATCGTATGGGTTTGTGGCTTGATATGTGATCCTTTAGAGATCCTTCAGTGATTGTTGCATGATGACAAGCCTTCAGAAGCTCTTAAGTCAGACTATGGTAGCAATGCACTAATTGGTACACAGACTTCGCAGCCCTCTGCTCTTTCTCTCCTACCTACTTGTCATATTGCTGTGACTTGAAAGAGCCTTGCTTCTCTCTCTGAAGTACGTTTGCAGCCCTGGTATTCTGTTCAGGTTATGCACACCTTTCCATTATGTAGGGTTGGGTTGGCCATCAGGATCTCAGTTCATGAAGGCTGCCCATTTAAAAACTGCTCTGTTGGTTTAGTTGCATGATGTTATGATTTGGTAAGTGTAACTAAAAAATAATACCTCATTACCGTGGCTTTCAATCTTTCAAGATTGATTTGAATAGGTACACTTATAACACTTCAATTGAATTGTACAAAACCCTCTGCATTTTATTAGATGGACTGATTGCAAAAATGTGTTAGTAATGTTGTGAGAGTTTGTGTAGCTTCTGGTTTGTGAAATACAAAGTTTAGAGTATCCAATACTTAATAAAATTTCTGCTGTTTTTCAGTGTTAATAAAAATTGCCAAGGAATTAAACGGCAACATGTATTAAAGTTATATTTCTCTTGCATTGAAGGAGATTCCAAATCTAGCCTTTATCTCTTTAATCAAAGCTCTTGTGGGCAGCAGCTTATTTTTAAACTTTGTGTCTCTCAGTGTAAAGTTTTGAATGGTTCTGCTGTTACATACTTTTATTCAGCTTAAAATTATTTTTAATGATATAAAGTCAGTGTGAACTAGGTGAAAAAGGTATCCCTTTTTAGCAAAACAGTTATATGAAACTAACTGAGAGGTCTGGTATTCCCATACATGGGCATAATTACCATTCTGAGACTTGGGTTTCCCCACTGCAGACTGCAGGGTTTTCCTGCTTGTTTATAATCACAGGCAGATATGACAGCATATCTAAACTTGGCATTTTTCAGACCTTGCCAGTGGCTCCTAATCCATCTAGCCCCTTGTGTGTCCTCGGTCAGCTTCCTGCTTTGCCTGGAGCAGCTGCTGAGTAACTTCACTTGCTGGTGGCCAGCTTCTTTTGCAGCTTTGGATTTGTCAGAGAGCAGCATTGAAAGGAAGGAAAATGCAAAGTTTTTGCTCTGTAATGCTGCAAGTGAAACAGGAATGACCTTCTTGAAGACATCTTCCTCGTTGCTTCATCAACACTCCAATCATCTGGAGTTGTTTCCTTCCTTGTCTCCCTGTTTGTGGTGGCTCTAACTGGGTGTGCATCAGTAGATTCAAATCCTGTGACAAACAGCGCTTTGGCCAGCAGCAATTTATCCCCATTATATCGATATGCCCAAAGATGTCCATCTGCTGGAAAATTAAATAACGCGAACAGAAGGTGCTCTGCATCTTTTTCAGCACTTTTCTGCCATGGATTAGGCATGTGAAGATACCACATGCGTCCTGGGATCTGATTATATTCAGGTCTCCTTTTCTCCATGCTGCATTTTGCAGAATAGTATGTTCTATGTTTTAAGCAGTGCATCATATCTTAAAAATATAAAGGTACATAAATGAAAGCTTATGCTCTGGACCTGAGTTCTCAGTTATTTTTACTCATGCATTTTATGTCTGTTATACCCATTTCCTATGGTACTATGGACCTGATTCAGAAAAGCATATAAGCATGTGCTTAATTAAGTGCTTTCCTGAGTAGGTATGCTTTTCTGAATTGAAGCCCATGAGTAACTGGCATGTGGGCTGTAATCTCCCACCTGGGACATTCTTGGGGTGGATATTAGAAGACAAACGAGGTTTTTTCATCTTTTCCCATGTTCTGGAAGTCTCCTCCTGCTCTAGATGATTTCAGGTTTTGATAAAGTGCATTCATCTGTGAGTTGAATCAGGCTTTATATTTATGGTATTCATCGTTTAAATCCCTTTGTTTTGAATAAATACAGATTGTAATCGATAGAAAGTGTATTTGCATTTCATATTAGAAAGCTAGATGCCATGGATACTCTTAAAAGAAATTAAAGAAAGCTTTCTTCTCAATATGGAAATCACTTTCATAGCCTTGTTTTTGGTATTTAGTACAGCTTTGTTTTTTTTTACAACAAAATTAATTTAGTTATTTCGAAGATCATGTGATCAACTGCCCAAAGTGTGTTCTTTGGCACAGGTCCAGATTCTTGTTCACTTTTGGAAGTGTTACAGCTGCAATAAATTTGATTTCACCCTTGATAATTTTTATAATGTGTAGTAATAATGTATTGCTGATTTAGTGTTGTTGCCTTTCTACTAAGGAAAAAAAAAAGATCACAAATCACAAAATCACAAACGTTATTATATTTACCACACTTAAATAGTTGTATATACATGAAATTCAAATATGCTTCAAGGTTTGTTTGGTGTCTAGTTTTGAGAGGTTATTCAAATAACATAAACTGCAGTTTGCATGTTACTTGTCACTTCTGAGAATTCTGGTAGGTTCCACTGTTTCCTTTGAGGTCTCTGTTGAGTATTTAATAGAAAAAATGCAAAATAACCAAGATGATTTGCCTCTGTATTCATGAAACACAAAATATTCTTTATACTTGGCAATATAATAGAATATTACAAAGTACATATATCAAAAAGGATCTTTAGATGAGTGGAATAAAAGTTGGCTTTTAATTTTGGTAAGTAGTTTAAACTGGATTTTTTTTTTTGTTTTGGTGTTTTTTGGTTGGTTGGTTGGTTGGTTGGTTGGTTGGTTGGTTGGTTGGTTGGTTGGTTGGTTTGTTATTTTTTTGTTAAGCTGTTTGTGGTCTTGGTGAGGTTATGCTCATTTCATAGTTGTAACATTTCCTCCAAACTGCCTTTCTGTTGCACAGTTAACAACCTATTGCATTGCTCGCAGAGACACATCTCAAGGTTGTAAGCTTATTTTTTCTTTTTCCTGGAGAAATGTTTAACACTTTATAAACTTGCCTAAAGGAATTGTCTTTGGAGGGAAACTTAGCCTGGTTGCTGAGGGGAAGACTACAAAAAGGAGAGTGATCAAACCAGCCCTCCCAGGTCCCAGTGTTCTCTGTGGTAATGTGGGACTTTCTCCATGAAGGCTGGTGGTACTTGCTGGTTGAAATTACCACCTCTGTGTTTAGTCGCATTGAAGAAAATTTTGGCAGGTGAGAAGGATTGTGTGCTTCCCCTAGTTAGCAGTTGTTAATGTATGGGTTTGGACACTGCTTTGCAGCCCTGTGGAACACAGGGTGGTCAAAGGCTTGACACAGTCACTGCTCCTCCTGCTGTGCCCACGTGCCACCCCTATGTGGTCATTGGCCCTTTTTTTGCCTATTTGAACCTGTCCTCTGCTAGAGATACCTGTTTGGAGCGCATGTACCTGGTTGCAAAGAAAGGGCTTTGGACTCCTGCCTTTTCATGTTATTTCTACCTGCTACCTGTTTTACAGCTTTTTGGGAGGAGGTATCAGTAGAGGAGAGGCAGTTTCCCTATACAGCCTTTAGGGCATGTGGTTCTGTGATCACACTGGAACAGTAGCCTCATTTTTGTAACCCTTAAGGTACAAGAGCTACTAAATATGAAGAGGATCAGGAGACATTATAAGTCAACATAAGCAGGAAAAATAATGATTTCCTCTCACGAAGAAATTTATTACAAGATGACACCTTTGCGGCTTCTGTTTCACCTATTTTTTTTTTATTTCCTTCTTCTGTAAGTAGAAAAATAAGGCAAAAGGCACGAAACAACCTTTCAAGGGCATCTTTCCTCAGCTGCCCATTCAACCCCCGACAGGTTTTGCGAAACCAGAACTTTCCTTTGCTTCATTAGCTGCAAACGAAGGTCCTTCTTTCCTTTGTTGTTCAGAGCACATTTTAAATAATTTAATAAGCACAAGTGATTAAGGCATTAAGAATTAAAATAGCTTCAGAATGAGACTGTGGTAATGGAGAAGCATTGCCTAGTTCCCAGCTGAGCAGAAAATGGGAAAAAGCCTTACCTATTCACCTAACTCCTGTGAAAGAGGCAAGGGATTAATGGAAAGAACCAGACTCAAAACTACATTTTTAGAAAAAATAATTCAGAACAATGCTTCTTGAATTAAATTTTCATGTTCACTCCTCTGTGAGTTCATCCTTAGAAAGCAGGATGTATTTTTGGCAGCATATATTTTACTAGAAAAATCTAAAATAAAAATATCAGTCCTTACTTTTTCATTATATGGGTCTGCAGTGAATGCAGAGGTGTGTTCTGTCTGTAACCCTGAATGTCAAAACAAGTATCTACTAATTTCTTGATCTGCTGCTGAATTGAGGTAATATGAACAATTCTAGGAAGATACAATTTGTGCTAAAATAGTTTCACTTATTTGCTGAATTGCTAAACTTCAGGAAAGTCATTCAAAGGAAAATTGGTAAGAAGGCAATTTGGTTTTAGTCGTGGTCCCATAACTATATATAGTATAAAATAAAATTATTCCCAGGGAGACAAGATCAAATGGAATCATAATCAATATCCATTGGAGATGGAAAGCTCCCAAGAGGTGACATAAGCTTTTCTTTTTTAAACAGAGCTTTGAGAGACTGAGCAGAATTACAGAAACAAGTGCATTCCCTTCCTTTTCCCATCTTTTTGCTCTTCCACCTCTGTTCTTTCTAATTCATGACTGGCAGTATATTAGTGGAAAAGAGCTATATATCTCATTTCTGTGAGAGCATTGCTTCATGTCACTGGTGAGTATTGCTTTCTTGCCTCAAAGGGCCAGTGGAAGGTCCTGTGGCAGGGAGGTTGGAACTAGGTGTTCTCTAAGGTCCTTTCCAACCCAAACCATTCTGTAATTCTGTGATTCTACAGGGAATAAGGGCAGGGAATGCCTAACAAACCCAAATCTTTTCAAGTAAAGCAACGTGAAGTACTAAGCATCAAGTGCTGTTGTCCTTTTCTGACTGGTCCAAGAAATCACTCGGATGTGTTGTCTAAAATGTGGCATCTCTCTTCCTTTGAATTTTATTATTATCAGTATAAAATGGTTTTGTGCAAGAGACAGCAATAATTGCAATTACCTGTTTGAAGGCAGGGTGGCTGTGGGCTCTGTAGTTATTCTCCCTGTGTCTTTGCATGCTTTCTGCTTATGTTCAGTTGCAGTCATTCCTTACTGGAGAAATGGCTTTTCCATCAGAAAAAGTACAAGTAGAGATAGAATCAAGAGTGATTGAGGTATGTAAGGGAGAAAACAAATTCAGCTCTGCTCCACCTTAGTTTAGTGACCAGAGTGTAATTTCTGATACACCATTATACTAGTGATGTCCACCCATTTCGATCTACAATAATATGGGATTGACTGGATTAGTAGTTGCTGCTCTCTTAAACCACCAGTACAGACTTCTAGAGATGGTGGGCAACTCACCATTGATTCATGCAGGCTCAAATAAATGGGATTAATGCACTTTCCCCTAACTGTACAGCAGTTAGGTTGGTGTTTAAGTAGCATTGTCTTTAAAACTCCACGATAATACCTCAAAATATATTCTTAGTTTAGTGTAAGGTTACCACAGGCAGCACTCTATGATTTTTCAAGAAAATAGGATGACACAGCTCTGAGCATGCAACTATACATCACATTTTCCTTTATTTTTCCTGCTGTGCCAGAGGAAAACCAGAAGGTGTATATTCTGGTGAGTACAAAAGCACTTTGCAAAAGCTTCTTTAAGAGAAGAAAGAATATAATTTTGTCTGCTCACTACTACGTTACGTTTAAACCACAATAAGATGTAGAAAATCACTTCTCTATGTGTTACCTTTATTTTCAGCTGCTCTATAATAGACTTTTTTGTCTGGGTTTGCTGTCAATCCAGAATGTCAGTTTTGTTTTGCCTTTTTCTCTTTTGCAATGACACTTTTTTAGAGAATTTACCTCTTGAAAGAACTGGGCATGCCGGCACCACGCCGTGGTACAAAGCAGGAGTACACAGCAGTGTCTGGGGTAGGCAAAAGACTGGAAGCAACGTGCTGAACCCTGCCTGGTAAGATGTGTGGAAAGGTAGATAGAGTGTGAAACTGGAGACGTGAGGAAGCAGCTTTAACTGCTTTAACAACTTTAATTGTGGTGAAAATCTCAGAAATGCAATGTTATTTTTTTTTTCTATGAAACTAGTAATAACTACTAATAAAATTCTCAATAAAAAAAGTAATATACTTTTTTCTTCTGGTAATACTGAAACCAGAAGAACAATTAAGTG